>JARBWK010000001.1:214856341-214870990 GCA_030556195.1 Anolis apletophallus
GGAGTCTGAGGTGACACTCCAGGTGTGGCTTCCAAGCAAAACATTTCCCACATTGCTGGCAGGTGTATGGTTTCTCTCCTGTGTGGACTCGGTGGTGCTTCACGAGGTCTGAACTGTAAGCAAAACATTTCCCACACTGTTGACATTTGTACGGTTTCTCTCCTGTGTGGACTCTCTGATGTCTCAAAACACCTGACTTGTGAGCAAAGTGTTTCCCACACTGCAGGCATTTGTGGGTTTGGAGGTGTGTGGCAAGACCCAGTTTGAGACTAAGAGACTTCTTGCACTTCGTGTTTACTTTGGTTTTCCAACAGTTATCTCCTAGAAAGAAGGACAAGAACAAATTAAACCCCAACATTCAAAGATCTCTGGAGCAATTATGGAGTTAAGAAAGCTCAAGAAGGAACATTGGGGAAGGAGGCAGAGGCGCTCACGCCCTCCTGCCGTGCGCACATGCCTGCCAGCGGCCCCGGGGGCGGGGCTTTCCTCTGCCTCCTCCTCCTCACCCCACCCTCCTTCCTTGGGCGCGAGGAGGATGAGCCGGAGGGAAGCCCTGCCCCCAGGGCCGCTGGCGGGCATGCGCACGCGGCAGGATGGCACAAGCGCCTCTGCCTCCTTCCCCAATGTTCCTGTGTGACGCGTATGGCCGGCAGCGCGGCCCTGGGGGCTTCCCTTCCTTCTTCCACCCAAAGAGGAGGAAAGAAGGGAAGCCCCGAGGCTCGCGCAGTGCCGGCCATCTTGCAGCACCCAGGAACATGGCGGAGGAGGCAGAGGCGCCCTCCTGCCGCACGCGCATGCCCGCCAGCGGCCCCGGGGCGGGGCTTCCCTCCGCCTCATCCTCCTCGCGCCCTCCTTCCTTGACAAGGGGGTGGGGGTGATGGCGAGGGCACTCCCCCCCGCCCTCCCCTGAGAGAGAGAGAGATCTGGCGCCCCCCCCCTAGGCCTGCGACCTTAGGCCATGGTCTAGGGTGGCCTTATGGGTAATCCGGGCCTGCCTGAGAGTTCACATCAGTTCACCGCTGCCTCTCAATACATAAAAGACTGTGTACGTGTATAGGGCTGGGCTTTATCACCAGCAGCAATAGATATTACCAATTGAAATATTGGTAGATTGAAGCCCAGGCCAGTTCTGGTGGTGAACACTAGGTGGCGCTGGTGCTTTGCTTCTACAGTGTTGCTAAAGTTCTGGTGGTGAACACTAGGTGGCGCTGGTGCTTTGCTTCTGCAGTGTTGCTAAAGTTCTGGTGGTGAACACTAGGTGGCGTTGGTGCTTTGCTTCTGCAGTGTTGCTAAAGTTCTGGTGGTGAACACTAGGTGGCGCTGGTGCTTTGCTTCTGCAGTGTTGCTAAAGTTCTGGTGGTGAACACTAGGTGGCGCTGGTGCTTTGCTTCTGCAGTGTTGCTGAAGTTCTGGTGGTGAACACTAGGTGGCGTTGGTGCTTTGCTTCTGCAGTGTTGCTAAAGTTCTGGTGGTGAACACTAGGTGGCGCTGGTGCTTTGCTTCTGCAGTGTTGCTAAAGTTCTGGTGGTGAACACTAGGTGGCGCTGGTGCTTTGCTTCTACAGTGTTGCTAAAGTTCTGGTGGTGAACACTAGGTGGCGCTGGTGCTTTGCTTCTACAGTGTTGCTAAAGTTCTGGTGGTGAACACTAGGTGGCGTTGGTGCTTTGCTTCTGCAGTGTTGCTGAAGTTCTGGTGGTGAACACTAGGTGGCGCTGGTGCTTTGCTTGTGCAGTGTTGCTAAAGTTCTGGTGGTGAACACTAGGTGGCGCTGGTGCTTTGCTTCTACAGCATTGCTAAAGTTCTGGTGGTGAACACTAGGTGGCGCTGGTGCTTTGCTTCTACAGCGTTGCTAAAGTTCTGGTGGTGAACACTAGGTGGCGCTGGTGCTTTGCTTCTACAGCGTTGCTAAAGTTCTGGTGGTGAACACTAGGTGGCGCTGGTGCTTTGCTTCTACAGCGTTGCTAAAGTTCTGGTGGTGAACACTAGGTGGCGCTGGTGCTTTGCTTCTACAGCATTGCTAAAGTTCTGGTGGTGAACACTAGGTGGCGCTGGTGCTTTGCTTCTACAGCGTTGCTAAAGTTCTGGTGGTGAACACTAGGTGGCGCTGGTGCTTTGCTTCTACAGCGTTGCTAAAGTTCTGGTGGTGAACATTTCAGAACTCCAACAAAACTTTCAAAACTTCATTATTATTTCATTATTGGTGATTTTTAAGACAGAACCAATTAGGAACTGTCAACTATAACGAAATTTTGAAAGTTTTGTTAGAGTTGTGAAATGTTCACCACCAACACTGTAGAAGCAAAGCACCAGCGCCACCTAGTAGTAAAGGCATTGGATGTTTGCCTGTGTATGCAAATGCTGTAATCTGCTCAAAGTCCCCAAAGGGAGGAGGGCAGAATATAAATAAAGTGTATTAATAGTAGCAGTAGTAGTAGTAGTGAAAGATTTTCAGTCTCCATAGGAAGTGCAATGAATCCAAATTCCTTACTCAAGAAGGACACATTCTCGTAGTTTTCCATCATGATGATGTTATACAAAGAGACTTGGTTTTGATCCAAGAGTTTCCATTCCTCCTCAGTGAAATAGAGAGCCACGTCCCCAAAGGTCACCTGCAACACAAAAGAGAATGACATCTCAATAGTAACAGAAAACACGTGTTGCATCCTGAATATTATTATATTTTACTGAATCTAAGGTTTCATTGAATATAAGGTGCAATCCCCTTTCTAAAGCTTCAAATTTTTTTTGGGGGGGGGGATATTTTCTTTAAATATCTTTTAGAATTTTCTCTGCAATCGTCTCTTTTGTTTCGACGCAGAAGTCCTCTTGTCTGCGTGAGTCAAGTACTAACTCTATGGGCTCATAGAGTCCAAAACACCCGGACGGCCCAAGTTTGCCCATGCCTGGTGTAGAATCATATAATCCAGTTCAAAGCAGATAATCTGGATTTTATATAGCAGTGTAGAAGGGGCCCAAGGGAAGAAGTGGATGGTCCCTTTATTATTTATTTCGTATCAAAAGCATTAATTTTTATTTATTTATTTACATCATTTATATTCCACCCTTCTTACCCCGCAGGGGACTCAGGGCGGATTACAATGTGCATATACAGGCAAACATTCAATGCCATAGATACACAACATATATAGACAGACACTCAGAGGCTATTTAACATTTCAGCATTTGGCCACCAGGGGGAGCTGTCGCATTCCTTCATTCTTTGAATACTTCCTGGAGATTTTTATGGCCTCGTAAATCAGTTAAATTAGCCTCCCTGCATAAGTGGTAACTAAATTTCCTACTTGACAGATACAACTGTCTTTCGGGCTGCAAAGGTCGACAACAAGCTAAACAATTTGGTCGAGAGCTCACCCCAACCCGGCCAGACTTCGAACTCATGACCTTCCGGTCAGTAGTGATCTTAATGCAGCTGACTCCCAGCTAGCTGCACCACATTGCCTGGTGTAGACTCATAATCTGGAATTTATATAGCAGTGCAAAAAGGGCCTAAGAGAAGAAGTGGATGGTCCCTTTGCAGCAAGTTTGTTGATAGCAAGGAACTGGAAAGACAAGATAAATATACTAATTGAAGAATGGTCTAAAGAACTATGGAAATTAGCAATAAATGATAAATTGACATGTAGGTTAAAAGTTAGAAAGGGGGTACGGAAGGTAAATGACTTTGATGAAGTCTGGGGTAAATTTATCGAGAATAGTTTAAATTAGAAGTAGATGGGAAGTTACTTCCACAAGAAGAAATGAGATTTTGGAAGGAGAAGGCTAATTGAAGTAGCTCGGAAAGGGCGGGACGGACGGACACAGAGGTGAATATGATAAGATATAAGATATATATGCATATATAGTTAATGTAACGAATTTCAGTGTGAAATACAAAAGTATGGAATGTATCGATGTATGTATGTAACTTAAGAGAATCAGTGTACTTTAAGAAAATGTATAAAAAATAATAATTAATAATTAATAAAAAAATAATGAAAATCCTATTGCAGGACCGGGCCCAGGACGTAACACTGATAATAATAATAATAATAATAGAATTAAAAAGTCAACTACAGCTCCCAAATGTAGATTCTGCAAGGAAGCAGATGAAACCATGGATCCCATCCTCAGCTGCTGCAAGAAGATCGCGTAGACAGACTCCAAGCAGAGGCACAACACCATTGCTCAGATGATCCATTGGAACCTATGCCACAAATACCATCTTGCCTGCGACAAGGAACTAGTGGGATCACAAGCCTGAAAAAGTTACAGAGAATGAACACGTCAAGCTACTCTGAGGCTTCCGGATTCAGACAGACAGAGTTTTGGAGGACAATACTCCGGACCTCACAATCATGTTAAAAAACAAAGTATGGATTGTCGATGTTGCAATCCCAGGTGACAGCAGGATTGAAGAAAATCAACTGGAAAAGCTGACACGAGACGAGGATTTAAATATCGAATTGCAAAGACTCTGGCACAAGCCAGCCAAGGTGGTCCCAGTGGTGATTGGCACACTGGGCGCAGTGCCTAAAGACCTTGGCCTGCACTTAAACACAATCAGCACTGACAAAATTACCATCTGCCAGCTGCAAAAGGCCACCTTTACTGGGATCTGCACACATTATTCGCCAATACATCACACAGTCCTGGACACTTGGGAAGTGTCCGACAAGTGATCCAATACAACAGGCAGCAGAGTGTTTTTGTTTGCTGTGGATTCAACTTGTTGTGTTTCAAATAATAATAACAACTTTAGTTCTATACTCCACCTCCATCTCCCCAAAGGGACTCGGGGCGGCTTACAAAGGGACAAGCCCAAGGATTACAGGTTAAAACAGACACAGTAAAATACAATCAATAACAACAAATAATCAAAACATTAAAATCAATAACATCATGAGAACAATACCCTGGCTGGCCAACAAATTGAAGCTGGGTTCGGAGTAAGTGCAATGAAACGGGGAAGTGGCCCCTAGAAGTTTGGCATCGCCAGCCCGTCGGCCAATTTGTGAATCGAACTATTGGGGAGTATACAACAGTCTCCTATGTCCAGTTATCAACCACTGTTTGGACTTTACAACACTGGTGAAATTATTTCTATATTCTGACTGCCTTATATTTTGGGAGGAGCGCGGTTATATCAACTGATTCAGTTAGAGATTTTCGGATGTGTATCCGACTTGTATTTGCGCCTTCCTGATGTGAATTATATGCATTGGCAAGATCTGTGTGGAATTTGATATGTACATTTCCTAGTGTTGTCTACAATATATGTGTATGGAATAGATTTTTATATTGCAGTCTTTTGACTCATTGTGTTTATTGCAGCTGGCTAAGTGTCAGCTACATAAGATCTCTCTGACCAGTAGGTCATGAGTTCGAGGCCTACCCAGGTCGAGGTGGGTGCTCGACCTTTAAGTTTCTGCCTGCTGTTGACCTTTGCAGCCCGAAAGACAGTTGCATCTATCAAGTAGGAGATAAAGGTACAACATTAAGTGGGGAGGCAAATTTTGACTGAATTATGAGGCCATTAAAGAACTCCAGGAATGCTGAGGAATGCGGAAGGAACAACAAGGGACGCTGGGAATGCTGAGAGATGAGGAATGCGGAAGCTCCCCCTGGTGGCCAGAGTTTGCCTCTCTTCGTCTATATGTTGTATGTTGGAAACGGCAGGGATTGTCTGCTAAGTATGTGTACCTGTAATCCTCTCTGAGTCCCCTTCGGGGTGAGAAGAGCAGAATATAAATAAAGTGTATTATTATTATTATTATTATTTAAGTACCACCTATGTGTGGGGAGGCTTATTTAACAAAATTTACGAAGCCATAAAAAATCTCCAGCAAAAGCATGCGGGAATGTGAAAAGTACTTCATCGGTGTCGCAGATGGATGGTGGAGCGACAGCGCCCCTGGTGGCCAGAAGTTGGAATGCTAAATAGCCTCTGACTGTCTGTCTATATGTGTTGTGTGTCTATGGCAATGAATGTTTGCCATTTACTGTATGTGTGTACATTGTAGTCCGCCCTGAGAAGGGCGGAATATAAATACTGTAAATAAATAATAAATAAAATACTTCCACCCTTAGTTTCAACTGTTGGTAACCTTCTGTTGCAGGCCCCTCCCATTGGCTCCCTCACACCAAAAAAGGAGAAGGTGAACGCTAACCTGTTCCAAAAGTAACTTTCCCGCTGTTTCTTCAATGAAGGGCAAATTCAGTGGAGTCATTCCCTTTGGTTGGAGACCAGGTAGGCCAACCTTGGACCTATGCACACCTGCAGAAAACAGAATTGGAAATCTATATAAATAAAAATGTAATGTTTGTTTGTGGGATTAACATAACTTAAAAACCACTGGACGAATTGACACCAAATTTGGACACAATACACTTCTCAGGCCAACGAGTGACCATCACTCATGAAAACACTGAAAAACACAGTGGAAGGGATTTTAAAAGCAAAAAGATGCTACAGCGCATGCACAAAAATGACTCCCCCAGCAAACAAAACACACAATAGCATATCCAAACTCTCTTCCGGACTACAGCTCCCAGCACCCCCTAGACCAGGTTATGAGAAGAGGATGATTCAAATGCACTGCTTCCAAAATGCAAGCTTTCTTCTCCTTGGATTTCTTTGATAGCATCTCAATCCGGGACTGTGGAGCAGCTGGCTGGGTGTCAGTTCCTGGGACCCTCCAGAGCAGGGGTCGGGAACCTTTTTGACTCAAAGAGCCATGAAAGCAAAACATTTGGAAATTTATTTCAGTGAGAGCCATATTATATATATATATATACACACACACACACACACACACACACACACACACACACACAGTATATATATATATATGTATATATATATACGTATATAATATGGCTCTCACTGAAATAAATTTCCAAATATACACACACACACACACAGAGTATATATATATAAATATATATATATATATATATATATATAGAGAGACTGAATTCAACTAAATGTGAGTATATACATACATACTATGAGAAAAGTATTTCCACTTCACCCTTTCCATCTCTCCTTCCTTTTCCCTTCCTTCTTTCCTTCATTTTCCCTCCCTCTCTCTTCCTTCCTTCCTCTTCTATTCTTTTCCCCCAAGTCTTCCTTTCCTTCTCCTTCCTTTCTTTTCACTTCCCTCTCTCCCCTTCTTTCTTTTCTTCTTTTTCCTTCATTATTTTACTTTTTTCTCACTCCCTTTCCTTTCTTTTCCTCACCCCTTCCTCCCCATTTCCTTCTTTCTTTTCCCCTCCTTGTCTCTCTCCTGCTTTTCTTTTCTACCTTTTCCCTAGTTATTTTTTTCTTTCTTCCTCTCCCCCTCCCTCCTTTATTTCCTCTCTCTTTCTTTCCTTCCCCCTTCCTTCCGCCTTCTCTTCCTTCCCAGAGTCCTGAGCATGCCTTTTGCAGAGCCAGGTCTGAATCTCCTTCCCTGTTATTTGAACCCATGGCTCCATTGAGTCCTAGTTTCCAGGGCAGCAGAAAACAAGACTACTCCCTCTCCTTATGATACCCGTAACCTGTTCACATATTTATTTATTTACATTATTTCTACCCCACCCTTCTCTCTCTCTCTCTCTCTCACACACACACACACACACACACACCCTGGGGGGGGGGGATGCATGACTCTTATGCCTCTTCTCAACCTTCTCTTCTGCAGGCTAAACAGACCCAGATCTTAAGATGCTCCTCAGAGGGATTCATGGTCTCCAGACCTTTGATGGTTTGAGTCTCCCTCTTCCTCTGGACATGCTCCAGCTTGGAGCCAAATCCCTTTTGAACGGTGGGGCCCAGAACTGGACACAATGTGATTCCAGGTAAAGAGGTCTAACCAAAGCAGAGTAGAGGCGCACCATGTAGTAGACAACATGTTCCTCATGCAATCTCCATCCTAGGGAAAGCATGCCCACTTCATGCCAGGCTTCTTTCTGGATCTCTCCTCTAGACCTGCCCACACCATTTCATTCACGTAGAGCTGTGAATCGGGGAAGGGGAGGGTGGAATGTCCCCAGAGGGTGGAGTGGCCAGTAGGCTGTTAGGAATTGTGGGAGTTGGAGTCCAAAACACCCAAGTTGGCCCATGCCTGGTTGAAACTCATTCCTCTTTGCCTCTTGGCATCCCATAACAGGCAAGTGTCAAACTCACCCCAATCCCACCAATCCCAGCCTTGCTCCTTATTATTAAACGGGGGGTGTTCCTTCCTTTCCTCCTTCCCCTTTTACCTTTGTCTTTGCAGGAAGAAGGCAGGCAGGCAGGCAGAGAGAGAGGAGCCTCTTCTTCTTCTGCCCAGTGAGTCTCCTCCCAGAAGCACCACCAGCAGCAGCAGCAACAATAAGCTTCCTTGAATGAAAGGAAATGCTAATGAGGAGGGAGGATCAGGGGAGGGGGGGGGGCTCTCGTTCTGATCTCATTTCCAGGAGGAGGAGCCAGGCGCTTCCCCAGCTGAAGGAGAAGAAGAAGAAGAAGGGGAGCCTTTGGGAGAAGAGCAGCAGGAGGAAGGAGGAGAGGAGGAGGTGAAGGGGGAACTTTTCTGGGGGGAGGCAGGGGAAAGGGGGGCCGGGGGAGGAAAGAGGGAAAAGGAAGGGGAGAATGGGCTCAGCAGCTCAGGGGGGGGGAGGAAGGATGTCCTGGCCCCCTCCCTCCGTCCATTCATCCTTCCTTCCCTCCCTCCTTCCTTCCCCGTTTCCTTCCTTCTTTCCTTTCTTCCTGCCTTCATTCCCTCCCTCCTTCCCCCCTTCCTTCCTTCAATCCTTCCTTCTTTCCTTCCCTCCTTCCTTCTCTCCCCCTTCCTTCCTTCGCTCCCTCCTTTCTTCTTTCCTTCCCCATTTTTTCCTTCTTTCCTTCCTTCCATTCATCCTTCCATCCACCCTTCCCTCCCTCCCTCCTTTCTTCTTTCCTTCCGTCCTTCCCTCCCTCCTTCCTACCTTCTTTGCTTCCTTTCTTTCCTCCCTACTTCTTTCCATCCTTCCCTCCCTCCTTCTATCCTGCCCTTCTTCCTTCCCTCCATCCATCCATCATTTCCTCCCACCTTCTTTCCCTCCCTTTCTTCCCTCCTTCCTTCTTTCCCTCCTTCCATCCTTCCTTCCCATTCTCCTTTTTTCCCTCCCCTTCCTTCCTTCCTTCCCTTCCTCCTTCTTTCCTTCCATCCTTCCCTCCCTCCCTCCCATCCTTCCCTCCCCCTTCCTTCCTTCCTTCCTTCCTTCCTTCCTTCCTTCCTTCCTTCCTTCCTTCCTTCCTCTTGTTCTGCCTGCCTTAGGCCTACCCAGTCCCCCCCCACACACACACAATTTCCCCAAGACTAAGAGGCTGCCATTCTCCCTCCTGGTTTAAATACAGTTATGATGTACTAAAAACCCACAAACAAAGTTAAAAACTTGGCCTGATACTAAATGTCCTTTGAGCAGAAGCTGGCCCCTCGGAGTGCCTCTGGTGTGGCTGTGAGAAGGTCCTCCATTGTGCATGTGGCAGGGCTTAGACCACATTGTAGTAGGTGGTCTGTGGTTTCCTCTTCTCTGCACTCGCATGTCACAGGCTCCACTTTGTGGCCCCATTTCTTAAGGTTGGCTCTGCATCTCGTGGTGCCAGACCACAGTCTGTTCAATGTTTTCCCAGTTGCCCAGTCTTCTGTGAGCCCAGGACGGAGTTTCTCATCTGGTTTCAGGCACAGATTGAGGTTCCTGGTTGTAGCCTGCTACTTTTGGACTCTTGCTTGCTGAGGTGTTCCTGTGGGGGTTCCTGTGTAGATCTTAGGAAGCTATTTCTTGATTTAAGGCATTGGCATGCTGGCTGATATCCAAACAGAGGAAGGGCCAAATATGTCACTGTCTTGTTCCTTTCATTACTGGCTGCTACTAACCCACGGGTGTCAGGAGGTGCAATACCAGCTAAACAGTACCATTTCTCCAGCAGGTGTGGGGTATAAACATTCTGTGATAATGCGGTATGTCTCATTGAGCCTTGTCCACACTGGACATGCAGCAAAGTAGCAAAGCGTAAGGGCAGATGTCTTCACTGTGTCTGGTTGTGATCCCCAGGTTGTGCCAGTCAGCTTTTGTACATACTCAAGCAATACTTCTTGTAAGTCAGAGCACGGTCCAGGGTGACTCCCAGGTATTTGGGTGTGCTGCAATGCTCCAGTGGGATTCCTCCCCAGGTCATCCTCCGAGGCCGAGATGCTAGTCTGTTCCTAAGGCGAACAGCACACGCCTGTGTTTTTGATGGATTAGGAATCAGCTTGTTATCCCTGTAACAGGCAGTAAGAGCAGCTAAAGCTTCAGAGAGCTTCTGTGCAACTATTTCAATGCTCCCTGCTTGAGTGGTGATGACATGATCGTCAGCATAGATGAAACACTCTGTTCCTTCTGACAGTGGCTGATCATAATGATGGGTGTATATCCTAAGATGAGAACCATCTGAATGAAAAGCATTATTTACCATTCAGATGCCCCACAAATCTTGAGCAATGTAGAGCAAAAGATGAATTGCCAGTATTTTTCCGTTATCTGGGAAAAGGCCACAAGAGGGAGTTAGGCAGAGAAGAATAGTCCATTTTATTGGGGGTGAAAGGTGGGTTGAAGGAGGGAAAACATTTCCCCCGTTTTCTCTGCTAATTTCCCCACTTCCCATATCATAAATGAGGGCTGTTTCCATGATGTGACATGGGTGGGAGGAATAACAGGAAAACAGGGGGAAATGGTTTTTCTCCTTCAACCCACCCTCCACCTCATAAAAAGGACGATCCTTCTCTCTGTCACCCCCTAGTGGCCTCGGTGGAACAATACTGTTAAACCATTTCACTGTTTTCCTGTTATTCCCCTTACCCATGCCGCCATCATTAAAATTTATTTATTTATTTACAGTATTTATATTCCGCCCTTCTCACCCCTCGGGGGACTCAGGGCGGTTTACAATGTACATATACATGGCAAACATTCAATGCCATAGATACACAACATATATAGACATATAGGCTGCTGTGGGGGCTTCATTGGGATTTTGGGGGGGGGGTGAGCTTAAAATGTACTTCTAAATGTATTTCTCGTATTTTCACTGTATATCCAAGATGCAAATATTTAATTGCTTTGTAATGTTTGTAATTGTCTTGTTTTGAAATGTTATTGGGTTGTGTCATGTTGTTCTTCGTTGCCTTGAGTCCCTATGGGGATAAAGACAAGGTAGAAATAAGGTAAATGAATGAATAAAATTCCTTCCTTCCCCCTTTCCTTCCTTTCCTTCCTCCCTGTTTCCTTCCTTCTTTCCTCTCTTCCTGCCTTCAATCCATCCTTCCCTCCCCCTTTATTCCTTAATTCCTTCCCTCCTTCATTCCATCCGTCCCTCCCCCTTCCCTCCTTCCTTCCTTCCTTCCTTCCTTCTTTCCCTCCCTCCTTCCCCCCGACCTTCTTTTCTTCCTTCTTTGCTTACTTTCCTTCCTCCCCATTTCCTTCCTTCCATCCTTCCTTCCTTCCATCCATCCTTCCATCCTTTCTTCTTTCCTTCCTTCTTTTCCCTCCCTCCCTCCCTTCCTTCCACCGTCTTTCCTTCCTTCTTTGCTTCTTTTCCTTCCTCCCCATTTCCTTCATTCCATCCTTCTTTCCTTCTTTCTTTCCTTCCATCCTTCCTTTCCTCCATCCTTTCTTCTTTCCTTCCTTATCTTCCTCCCCGTTTCCTTCCTTCTTTCCATTCTTCCTTCCTTCCATCCATCCTACCCTGCCTTCCTTCCTTCCCTCCCTCCTTCCCTCCCACCTTCTTTCCTTCCTTCTTTGCTTCCTTTCCTCCCTCCCCATTTCCTTCCCTGCTTCTTTCCTTCCTTCCATCCATCCTTCCTTCCCTCCATCCTTTCTTCTTTTTTTCCTTTCCTTCCTCCCCGTTTCCTTCCTTCTTTTCTTCCTTCCATCCATCCTACCCTTCCTTCCTTTCTTCTTCCTTCCTTCCCTCCCTCCCTCCCTCCCTCCCTCCTTTTCTCTCACCTTCTTTCCTTCCTTCTTTGCTTCCTTTCCTTTCTCCCCATTTCCTTCCTTCCATCCTTCCTCCCCATTTCCTTCTTTCCTATCTTCCTTCCATCCATCCTACCCTTCCTTCCCTCCCTCCTTCCCTCTCACCTTCTTTCCTTCTTTCCTTTCTTCCTTCCATCCATCCTACCCTCCCCTTCCCTCCCTCCTTTCTTCTTTCTTTCCTTCCTTCTTTGCCTCCTTTCCTTCCTCCTTGTTTCCTCCCCATTTCATGGACTGTCTGGCCATGTTCCGGAAGCATTCTCTCCTGACATTTCGCCCGCATCTATGGCAGGCATCCTCAGAGGTTGTGAGGTCTGTTGGAAACTAGGAAAATTGAGTTTGTGGATAGTCCCGGGTGGGAGAAAGAACTCTTGTCTGTTGGAGGTAGGTATGGAAATTTCAATTGGCCTCCTTGATTAGCATTTGATGGCCTAGCAGTTTTAAGGCATGGCTTCTTACTGCCTGGGGGAATCCTTTGTTGAGAGATGATTAGCTGTCCCAGATTGTTTCTTGTCTGGAGTTCCCTGTGTTTGAGTGTTGTTCTTGATTTACTGTTATGAATTTAGAGGGTTTTAATACTGGTAGCCAGATTTTGTTCATGTTCATAGTTTCCTCCTTTCTCTTGAAATTGTCCACGTGCTTCATGTGGATTTCAGTGACTTCTCTGTGTAGCCTGACATGGTGGTTGTGAGAGTGGCCCAGCATTCAATTCAGTTCAATGGTATTGAACCAAACTTGGCACACAGGACTTCCAAGACCAATGGAAAACAGTAGAAGGGTTTGGTGGGCATTGACCTAGAGTTTGAGAGTTGTAATTCACCTACATCAAGAGAGCACTGTGGACTCAAACAATGATAGATCTGGACCAAACTTGGCATGAATCCTCAATATGCCCAAATGTGAACACTGGGGGAGTTTGGTGACAATACACTTTGACATTTGGGAGTTGTAGTTGCTGGGATTTATAGTTCACCTCCAATCAAATAGCATTGTGAACCCCACCAATGAGAGATTTGAGCCAAATTTCCCACACAGAACCCCCTTGACCTACAGAAAATGCTGTGTTTTCTGATAGTCTTTGGCAACCCCTCTGCCCCGGATATATAGAGCTAAGACAACTGCAAATCAAACAACACACATCCTCATGTCTCCTCCCAGTCTTCTCTTCTGCAGGCTGAACATGCCCAGTTCTTTAAGCCACTCCTCCCAGGGCTTGTTCTCCAGACCCTTGATCATTTGAGTCACCTTCCTCTGGACACCTTCAGCTTGTCAACATCTCCCTTAAGTGTGGTGCCCATAATTGGACTGGTGTGATTCCAGGTAAAGTAGTCTGACCAAGGAAGAAGAGAGCACGGGTAGCATGACTTCCCTGGATCTAGGCCAAGTAGGGTTGCCATATGAATAAGGGACAGGTACCTAAAAATAGGTAATTTTTCACAAAAATAAAGGGACACTTCATAAAAACTTAGAAAATCATCAATTGATTTTCAAAGTTCTTATAGTATCCCTTATTTTTGTGAAAAATTCCCTATTTTTAGGTACCTGTCCCTTATTCATATGGCAACCCTAAGGCAAAGGGTCCTCAGACTAAGGATACGGCCCTCCAAGGTCATTTACCCGGCCTTTCTCAGGGTCAACCTAAGTCTGAAACGACTTGAAAGCACACAACAACAACAACAACAACAACAATCCTATCTCATCAGCCAAAAGCAGGCCCACACTTCTCATTGAAATACTAATAAGTCTATATTTGTTAAAATTGTTGTTCGTTTTAATTAGTGTATTGTTTTTAAGTGTTTTTGCACTACAAAAACAATATGTGCAGTGTGCATAGAAATGCAAATTGTGTTTTTAAAATAAATCTGGCCCTCCAACAGTTTGAGGGACTGTGACCTAGCTCTCTGTTTAAAAAGATTAAGGACCCTTCTAAGCACTAGACTCCTCTTGATACAGGCCAAACTCCCATTGGTTGTTTTACCTGCCATATCATATTGTTGGCTCATGTTCACCTTCCTGCCCACGAGGACTCCCAAGATCTTTCCAGAACTGTGGCGCAGCTGGCTGGGTGTCAGCTGCATTTGGATCACTACTGATCGAAAGGTCATGAGTTCGAAGCCAGCCCAAGTCGGAGTGAGCTTCCAACCAATTTTGTGTAGCTTGCTGTCGACCTTTGCAACCCGAAAGACAGTTGCATCTGTCAAGTAGGAAATTTAGGTACCACCTATGTGTGGGGAGGCTAATTTAACAAATCTACAAGGCCATAAAAATCTCCAGCAAAAGCATGCGGGGAATGCAGAAAGTACTTCAACAGTGTAAGCAGATGGATGGATTGATTGCGACGACAGCTCCCCTGGTGGTCAGAAAAGTTGGAATGTTAAATAGCCTCTGACTGTCTGTCTATATGTGTTGTGTGTCTATGGCATTGAATGTTTGCCATGTATGTCTACATTGTAAACCGCCATTATTCCCCTGTGGGATGTGAAGGGCGAAATATAAATACTGTAAAAAAATATTAAATAATTTCCCCCCACATCCTTCTGTCGTACCAAGCCTCGTCCCCCGTTCTGTATCTTTGCGTTTCATTTTTTTCTGCCTATGTGGAGCATCTTGCATTTGTCCCTATTGAGCTTCATTTTG
>JARBWK010000001.1:214871090-215119488 GCA_030556195.1 Anolis apletophallus
AAAGAAGGGCGGCCAAGATCTGCCACCATGAGGGGTATATAATGAGTGCTTTTAGAATGTATGTTAGATTTGCCCGAGCAGCTTGTTCTGTGGGTGAACCCCACCAGCTGGTGTCAAATTTCAATAAACTTGACTTCACTTTTAAAACAGTAAATTGTCCGTTCTTCTCGCTCCTGTGCCCGCGCCACGTCGCCGCCGTAAGAAAGGGATCTGCCACCCGGAGTTCTGGGATTCCTAATTTGCTGCTACACTATTATATGCTTCTATAGGTTTTGTCATGGTTTTAAGTATTCATAGGGGTATTCATTTGTAGAATAAGGAGGCTTATTTGTAGTAAAATAATATAGTTGCAATATTTACAATAACAAGGTTTCCACAACACAAATAAACAAACAAATAGTAGCTTTACTTGCAGCTGTCTTCATACTGGAGCTCTCTCACAAGGATTCTGCTACACAGAAGTTTACCTCCGACAGACTGAGTTCACTCACTGAGGCAAATTAACACTAATAGGCTTAAGCCTACTCACTCTCCTCAGGTAGATGCTAGCTTTGGCCCCCTAATTCTAACATGCTTTGACTTAGTAAGTCTCCTCAGGAAAACACTAGCTTTGGTCCACTAACTCTAACAGGCTTCGGCCTACTCACTCTCCTCAGGATGACGCTAACATTGGCCCACTGACTCTGATAAGCTTCGGCCTAATAACTCTCTTCAGGGCGACGCTAGCTTTGGCCCATTAACTCTGACACGCTTTGGCCTAGTAACTCCACAGGACAACACTACCTTTGGTCCACTAACTCTAACAGGCTTCGGCCTACTCACTCTCCTCAGGGCGACGCTAGCTTTAGACCACTAACTCTGACACGCTTCGGCCTAGTAACTCCACAGGACTACACTAGCTTTGGGCCACTAACTCTAACAGGCTTCGGCCTACTCATTTTCCTCAGGACAACAAGCTTTGGGCCACTAACTCTAACACGCTTCGCCCTACTCACTCTCCTCAGGACAACAAGCTTTGGGCCACTAACTCTAACACGCTTTGCCCTACTCACTCTCCTCAGGACAACAAGCTTTGGGCCACAAACTCTAACAGGCTTCGGCCTACTCATTTTCCTCAGGACAACAAGCTTTGGGCCACTAACTCTAACAGGCTTCAGCCTACTCACTTTCCTCAGGACTACACTAGCTTTGGGCCACTAACTCTGACAGGCTTCGGCCTACTCACTCTCCTCAGGACAACAAGCTTTGGGCCACTAACTCTAACACGCTTCGGCCTACTCACTCTCCTCAGGACAACAAGCTTTGGGCCACTAACTCTGACAGGCTTCGGCCTACTCACTTTCCTCAGGACAACAAGCTTTGGGCCACTAACTCTAACAGGCTTCGGCCTAGTAACTCTCCACAGGACAACAAGCTTTGGGCCACTAACTCTGACAGGCTACGGCATAGTAACTCTCCACAGGACAACAAGCTTTGGGCCACTAACTCTGACAGGCTTCGGCATAGTAACTCCACAGGACAACAAGCTTTGGGCCACTAACTCTGACAGGCTTCGGCCTAGTAACTCTCCACGGGACAACAAGCTTTGGGCCACTAACTCTAACAGGCTACGGCATAGTAACTCTCCACAGGACAACAAGCTTTGGGCCACTAACTCTGACAGGCTACGGCATAGTAACTCTCCACAGGACAACAAGCTTTGGGCCACTAACTCTGACAGGCTACGGCATAGTAACTCTCCACAGGACAACAAGCTTTGGGCCACTAACTCTGACAGGCTACGGCATAGTAACTCGCTTCGGCCTAGTAACTCTCCACAGGACAACAAGCTTTGGGCCACTAACTTTGACAGGCTTTGGCCTAGTAACTCCACAGGACAACAAGCTTTGGGCCACTAACTCCGACAGGCTTCGGCCTGGTAACTCTCCACAGGACAACAAGCTTTGGGCCACTAACTCTAACATGCTTCGGCCTACTCACTCTCCTCAGGACAACAAGCTTTGGGCCACTAACTCTAACATGCAACAAGCGTTGGGCCACTAACTCTGACAGGCTACGGCTCTCCACAGGACAACAAGCTTTGGGCCACAAATTCTAACAGGCTTTGGCCTAGTAACTTTCCACAGGACAATAAGCTTTGGGCCACTAACTCTAACAGGCTTCGGCCTAGTAACTCTCCACAGGACAACAAGCTTTGGGCCACTAATTCTAACAGGCTTTGGCCTAGTAGCTCTCCACAGGACAACAAGCTTTGGGCCACTAACTCTAACAGGCTTCGGCCTAGTAACTCTCCACAGGACAACAAGCTTTGGGCCACAAATTCTAACAGGCTTTGGCCTAGTAGCTCTCCATAGGACAACAAGCTTTGGGCCACTAACTCTGACAGGCTACGGCATAGTAACTCTCCACAGGACAACAAGCTTTGGGCCACTAACTCTGACAGGCTTTGGCCTAGTAACTCTCCACAGGACAATAAGCTTTGGACCACTAACTCTAACAGGCTTCGGCCTAGTAGCTCTCCACAGGACAACAAGCTTTGGGCCACAAATTCTAACAGGCTTTGGCCTTGTAGCTCTCCACAGGACAACAAGCTTTGGGCCACTAACTCTAACAGGCTTCGGCCTAGTAACTCTCCACAGGACAACAAGCTTTGGGCCACAAACTCTAACAGGCTTCGGCCTAGTAACTCTCCACAGGACAGAAAAAGCAGTTCAATATATAGTAACGTTATGCAGTAATTACTGTATTTACAAATTTAGCACCAAAACTGACAAAGGTTCTTTCTTTCTCCCATCCTGGACTGTGTGGTATAATACAGAACGTTGGATGAGTGAAGGTTGGATAAGCGAGACTACTGTATAATAAAAGTCAATGTTTGTACATATGAGGCAGTGTGTGTAGGTATGTGCTTGAGTATGTATTTGTCTGGCCGTGCTCTGACTACCACAGACTACTGCAACCCCCACCAATGACGGGCCAAGACCAAACTTGTGACACAGACCCCCGAACCCCCCCCCCCCCCATACCCTACTTTACATCCTAGGGAGGTTATGGGGAGGATGGACCATGGGTGATGGGATTTGCAGTATATTCACCAACATCCAGAGAATACTGCAAACCCCATCAGCCATGGATCTGCACAAGACTTGGAACACCCTTTTTGCCTTTGCCTAGATAATGAAACAGACCGAAAAAACAGATCTATATACCTCCCACTTATTATGGGATAGTGTTCATTCTTTATTAGGCTACTCCCTTTACAGGCCATTATATAATAACAACTCTACTTTTGGTAACACTCTAATTCAGGGGTCGGGAACCTTTTTGACTCAGAGAGCCATAAAAGCAAAATATTTGGAAATTTATTTCAGTGAGAGCCATATAATATATATAGAATATATTTTAAGACTGAATTCAACTAAATGTGAGTCTATACGTACATACTATGAGAAAAGGATTCCCCCGGCAGAATGAGGGGACACTTCACACCTGGCTCTGCAAAAGGCATGCTCAGGACTCTGGGAAGGAAGAGAAGGTGGAAGGAAGGAAGGAAGGAAGGAAGGAAGGAAGGAAGGAAGGAAGGAAGGAAGACAGAGGAAATAAAGGAGGGAGGGGGAGAGGAAGAAATAAAAGAATGAATTATGGAAAAGGAAGAAAAGAAAATCAGGAGAGAGACAAGGAGGGGGAAAGAAAGGAGGAAATGGGAAGGGAGGAAAGGAAAGGGTGGGGAAAAGAAAGGAAAGGGAGTGAGGAAAAAGTAAAATAATGAAGGAAAAAGAAGAAAAGAAAGAAGGGGAGAGAGAAGTGAAAAGAAAGGAAGGAGAAGGAAAGGAAGACTTGGGGGAAAAGAATAGAAGAGGGAGGGAGGAGGAAGAGGGAGGGAGAATGGATGAAAGAAGGAGAGAAGGAGGAAAGGTGAAGGAGAAAGGAAGGAAGGGGAAGGAAGAGGGAAAATGGAGGAAAGAAGGAAGGGGAGAGAGGGAGGGGAAAGGAAGGAGAGAAGGAGATGGAAAGGATGAAGGGGAGAAAAAAAGGAAGGAAGAGGAAGGAAGGAAGGAAGAGGGGGAATGGAGGAAAGAAGGAAGGAGAGAAGGATAAGGAAAGGGTGCATGCTGGGAAACCGAGGCACAGGCTGCTCTGGAGAGTCAGATGCCATAATGAAAAGAGCCACATCTGGCTCCCGAACCATAGGTTCCCTACCCCTGCTCTACTGTAATGAAGTTCCTGCGAATTTCTACAAAATTGAAACTGGGCCCCTGTATGTTTTTTCTGTATGTTTTGTCATACCTAATGCATTGTACTCCTCCTACTCTAGGAACCTATTGTAGTTACTACTACTATTATTATTAGTAGTAGTAGCAGATGCTGAATGAATATTATGATCATTATTATTATGAATAAATTCAGGGGCTTATTATACTCACATTTAGTTGAATTCAGTCTTAAAATATATTATATGGCTCTCACTGAAATAAATTTCCAAATATTTTGCTTTTATGGCTCTCTGAGTGGGTAGGTGGGTTTTGAGATCATTTTTTACTTGGTTGTTTTATAAGTGTGAGCACTCTGGTATGAGAATGAAAAAGTGTGAAGCCCCCCCTGATTTATACCTAACGTTATGTTTTTATGAAGTGTCCCTTATTTTGTGAAAAATCCCATATTTTTAGGTAAATGTCCCTTATTTCTTATATCAAAAAGTGGCAACCCTAGATGCTGTACACCCACCATGCTCTGTGGAGATGGTGTATTTGGAGAGTGTCAGATCTGCTATGGGAAAGCAGGATTCTGTACACTTTGGAGCCTCTTTCTCAGGGGAAGAGAAAAGAGTGCAATTTTGGAGTCTTGGATTTTTTGCAGGGAGTCAGGTCCTGCTGCTGCATGGAAAACCAGGAACTGGCACTTGGCATTTTAGAGGCATTTTGGTGTTATGGAAGTTTTGGAACTGTGTGTTGGCAGGCTGCAGGGAAGCAGGTTCTGGCCTAACAAGGGTTCTTCTCCAAGAAGGGAGAAAAGGGTATGGTAATATTTGAATGCATGAGGATGGATGGATGTTTATATGTATGTGAATACTGAGTAAAAATGTAACCCCCTCTTTGTTGTTTGTTTGTTAGCGAAGTAATTGTAAATCCAATGTCGTGACATAGAATCTGTATGTCTGTATGTTCAATGTCATTTTTTGTGTAAATGTGTGAAAGTTCTGTAAAAGTTCTGATATACCGTATATACTCAAGTATAAGCCGACCCGAATATAAGCCGAGGCAACCAATTTTACCACAAAAACTGGGAAAACTGATTGATTCGAGTATGAGCCGAGGGTGGGAAATGCAGCCGCTATGGGTCAATTTCAAAATAAAAATAGATACCAATAAAATTACATTAATTGAAACATCAGGAGGTTAAATGTTTTTGAATATTTACATAAAACTGAAGTTTAAGACAAGACTCCCCAACTCTGATTAAACCATTATTCTAACCTTTTTCAATGTAAATGTGCTTAAGTAGCCTTCCAATAATAAAGAGAGGAAAATCATAAATGTTATAATAATAATAATAGAGTAAAATAAGGGAAACATAATAACAGTAGTAATAGAGTAAAATAATAAATGTAATAATAACAACAATAACAAAGTAATAAAACAAATGTAATAATAGAGTAAAATAATAAATGTAAAATACTAATAATAACAACAACAGAGTAAAATAATAAATAACCTTGACTCGAGTATAAGCCGAGGAGGACTTTTTCAGCCTACAAAAAGGGACCAAAAACTAGGCTTATACTCGAGCATATGCAGTATCCTCTCACACTAGAAATTGCAATAAAAAGAACCTATACTTTAAAGTCATTAAAAAGTTCTTCATCACTGTCGTGACCAGATGCCACTCAAAAGAGCCAAGCCAGATAAAAGTAACAAGCAAAGTTTATTTACAATCCTTCTATGCCTTCAGGGCACAAAAGGAGAACAAAAATAATGCTTAAAGTCAGCGTAAACACACAAAAGTCCCAACACTGGAGAAAACAAACCCAAATCTTTGCCAATTGGCACCCCAAAACCCACTAACTATCTAACCAAAGAAGAGAATGCTTGCAGAATCTCCAAACGCAGCAACAGCAGAAAGCGTAGTCAAGGGGCAGTCCGAAGGTCATTCACCAGATGTCAATCAAGGGAGGCAGCAGCAGGGAGGCAGCAAAGCAGGAATGTGGAAACCGGAATCCCAGGAGCATGAAGGAGGAGGTCCACACAGGCAGCGTTCAGGAGTTCAGACTTCCAAAACTCAAGCCGTGCCAAGGGAATACACGGCAGCAGCAAGTTCAGCATAAATCAAATCAAGAAATACCCAGGCCAGGAATCAGCATCAGAAGATAAACTCAGAGAACTTCACCCAGCAACAACTTTGCCCCGCCGCAAAATCTAGGGGCCAAGCGTCCTCCTTATATTCTACAAAAAATTAGCCCTCACCCTTAATCTGATGACTCCCCACTGTCATCCTGAGCAGCTGAGGTTGCAGCCCCAGCTGTTGATCCTTGACTTTCTCTCCACTGGTGCCATCTTCTGTCCGTACTTAGCGTTTGCCAGTCAGTTTCTCCCTCAGGCCACTCACTGTCACTGTTGAACCCGAAAAAGCTATCTGAAGACGTTGGAGCTTCACATACATTTTGCACTTCCTCTACCAAAGTCCAGTCCAACTCTTCCTCTAAATAATCCTCTTCACTTTGACTCCCGTCATGTCCTTCAAAGGTATCACTGACAGTGGGTTCTCAAAGTATTTTCCGGATTCTTTTATGTCATCACTTGAGCCACGTGGTAGTTCTCTTTCTATTCACCTCAGTGTTGCTCCCAGCCCCACCCATCTCCATGTCGGACGCTGAGTCATTGCTAGAATCACTGTCACCTGAAACTGAGCTGATGTCAGATGCCGAAGCAGCAGTCTCACTACTCCGAGGTGTAACCTGAACCATAGGCTCAGTTACCACAAGCACATTCACATTTCCAGCATTTACTAATCTGGCTTTATAGAAGTCTCCCTTGTGTCAAAAAACATTATGCAGCATCTTATACAACTTATTTCAAATTATATGTGGGAGATGTAATGTAATCATAGGGTGCTATAGAATTAATGCTGCATGACACCATATTTTATACTTGTGTGTGGTTTCCTCCGTGTGAGTTGTGTCATGTGTAAGCTCTTTCTACATTTCATTTATATATATGGTTTATTTCCCGGCATGGGATTTTTTATGCCCAAGTAGATGTGCACCCTGCCTGAAACGCTTTCCACATTCCATGCACTGATACGGCTTTTCTCCAGTGTGGGTCCTTTGATGGGAACGGAAATTATGACTATGAGAGAAAGTCCGTCCACATTCTATGCATTTATATGGTTTCTCCCCTGTGTGAATTTTTTGATGTGATCGTAAATTTTGGCCATGAGAGAAAGTCTTCCCACATTCTATGCACTGATATGGCTTCTCTCCGGTATGGGTTTTTCGATGCGTACGTAAACTGTGACTCCAAGCAAAGGTCTTTCCACATTCAGTGCATTTGTATGACTTCTCCCCTGTGTGCGTTTTTCTATGTGAATTTAGACTATGACTAAGACGGAAGGCCTTTCCACATTTAGTGCATTCGTATGGCTTCTCTCCTGTGTGGGTCCTTTGATGTAAACGTAGATCTCCACTCTGAGCGAAACTCTTTCCACATGCCACACACTGGAATGGTTTTTCCCCAGTATGGGTTCTTTGATGGTTGCGTAAGTGTGCATTCTGTGCGAAGCTCCTTCCACAGTCCTTGCAGGGATAGGGTTTCTCCCCGGTGTGGGTCCTTTGATGTCTCCGTAAATTCGCAAGGCAAGAGAAGCTCTTTCCGCACTCTGTGCATTTACACGGTTTCTCTCCTGTGTGGATCCTTTGATGTAAATTAAGTTCTTCACCTCGACTAAAGGCCTTTCCACATTCCATGCATTTGTATGGTTTCTCCCCTGTGTGAGTTCTCTGATGCAAAGTAAGATTATGATTATGAATGTACATCCGTCCGCATTCCACGCACTGATACGGTTTCTTGCCTGTGTGTGTTCTTTGATGTGCATTTAAACCACCTTTATGAGAGAAACTCTTTCCACATTCCATGCATTTATATGGCTTCTCCCCACTGTGGATTTTTTGATGGGTTCGTAGATGGGAACTCTGAACGAACCTCTTTCCACGCTCCACACACTGATACGGCTTCTCCTTAGTATGTGTAACTTCATGTGAACGTAAATTATTTTTCTGAGAGAAGGTCTTTCCACATTCTGTGCATTTATATGGTTTCTCTCCCGTGTGGATTCTGTAATGTACATTCAAGGAAGATTGACTCTGGAATATTTTTCTACATAGAGAACAACATACCCTTTTTTCCCCTTTGCCATTTCCTTGGATTGTCAAGGGTTCTAAATTGTTCTCCTCCAGAAGAACAGAAAAGTTATATTTTCCTTTCTTTGATTGACTTCCCTTTTGTTTTTTGTGTCCCTTTTGATTCACCAACTCCTCATTCTCCATAACAGTCTCAGTTGTTTCCCTTGACACCGTAGGGGACTCCACAAAAGGATCTTCCTTCTCGTTACCTACTTGAGAAAGAAGTTCATTCTATTAGGAATTGAACAAAGAAACTTAGGATCTTCTTAGGAATTAAGACTACTCACTACGTTGGCCTGGGCAATCATGGTTCTAAATCAGGGGTGGGCAATATTTTTTTCCAAGGGGCCACACAAGAGCCAAAAAATATTATGGATGGCCACACCTAAAGGGTGAACTACATTCTAATCTACATTATATATTTATTTATTTACTATATTTACTATATATTACACAACATTAGTATTAACATATTAATATATCAAGAAATATTCATATATTATTAGTATTAATATCATAATTATTATATTATAGTATATATATAGACATTATAATATTTTGAAATTATAATATAATATAACATTGTATTATATTATTTATTATATTATTATTATAAAATTATTATAAAATAATAATAAAAACCACTAAAATAAAATGAAATGAAATTCAAGAAGACAAGGTGCGAACCAAGATGAAGGCGGACATCTTCAAGAGAGGAAGGATCCCAAGATGGAATGGCCCAATGGACCCAGCCCAGAGGATGGCAAAGCGGACCCAGCCGCCACTGCAGCAGAGCAGAGCAGAGCAGCAGACGATCGGAGGCTGCAGGCCTCCACCCGCTCTCGCCCCCAGCCGTTCCCCAGCTGATCACCCTGCCATGGATTGCCTGCCATCCCGGGAGGTGATCTGGGCCTGCAGCGGGAGCAGTCGGCGACCTGAGGCCTGAAGACCAGCCTCCGCAGCTCGCCGACTGCTCCCGCTGCAGGCCCGGATCGCCTCCCAGGATGGCAGGCACTCCAAAGCCGCCGCTCCTCCGATTGTTCTCTGAAGCGGCGGGCTGTCTGCCGACGCAGGCCCCACAGCCCGCAATGGGATGGCGGCAGTGGCACCCCTTCCTCTTGGCCCTGCCCCCGATGCCCTTCTCCCCGGGCCAGACAGAATCGACTGCCGGGCCACATCCGGCCTGCGGGCTGTAGGTTGCCCAGGTCTACTCACTAGTCTTCCCTTTCCTCCCAGCTAAGAACATGTAGTATTAAAATCTGGTCCATTTCTATTGTAAACTGCACCAGCCATACATTTCTGTCCCTTTGAGAACTGTCCACGAAATATGAAAAATGCACCTTACCCAGAAAAACCATGTTCCCATGATCCTTCATTCCATCCTGCTTGTAGACAACCCCGTGGCTGTGATCGAGGATATCCCACTCCTCCTTAGTGAAATACACAGCCACTCTTCAAATGGGACTGGGAGCTGAAAGGAAGAAGTATTCATCTATAAGCAGAAATAATTTGGCTACTCTCTGAATGCCTTTTAATTCATTTATTAACAATCATTTTAAAAAAAAGATTCATGATTTCTCATGAGCAAAATAATGGAGTCTGCTGCCTTTTTCATTGTCACTTCCAGATTAGGACTGTGGTGCTAATGAGCAAGGAGGAGATAGGACCTCTGCGAGGAGAAGATGGGGCAATTCTGACAGAGGATAGGGAACAGGCAGAACTACTTAAGGCCTTCTTTGCCTCAGTCTTCTCAAAAATCTAAAGCTGTCCTCAACCTCAGCAACAGGGAATAGATGAAGGATTAGGGGAAATCCAACCCCAAATAAGAAAACAAGTCGTCCAGGACTATCTGGCTGCTCTAAACCAGATTGAAGAGGGGCCAGAGTTAAGAGAGAGGGGCCAGGAAGACAGTTCCACCTTGTCTCCTGTGCTATGTTAATCTATCTATCTATAACTATAATAAAAGATAATGTTTGCGGCGGTGCAGAGGGTGGGAGCTGCGGAGGTGCAGAGGAATATGTGGCAGCCTTTCGATTGGTTGCCACTGTGGGATTATTTGCATAAAGGACTCAGATTGGCCAGCCTCATAACTCCAACATTCTAAGGCACCAGACAGAGGGGATTGGTTGCCACTGAAGGAGAATTTGCATAAATGACTTTGATTGGCCATCTACATTCCAACATTCTAAGGTGACACAGAGGGAAAAGGAAAGGCCTCAGGCAGTCACTGAGGCCCACAGCAATGACAGATCAGGACAAAACTTGGCGCACAGGGGCCCAATGGCCCACTTCACAACCTGGTGTGGTTTAGGGCAGGATGGGCCACGAATGATGGGATTTGCAGTACCTTCACCTGAATCACTTCCGAAATAACACTGTAGCCCCTATAACTCACAGACCAGGTCAAAAATTAACAACAATTCCTTAACTTGATTTTCCTGTCTAGGTCTCAGCTCATGGGATATTGTTTAGGCCCTAAATTGACAGTAAAGCTTCCTCAACTTGTTTTTCCTGACTAGGCCCCAAACAATGATAGAACAAGACCACACTTGGCACACAAACCCCCCAAGATGCTGTCTAAGGAAAGGCCTCAGGCAGTCAGTCACTGCGGCCCACAGCAATGACGGATCAGCTTCTGGGCACAATCTGGGTGTTAACCTTTAAAGCCCTAAACGGTTCTGGCTTTTAATAGGCTAAAGCCAAACAACAAGCCATGAGAGCCAAGACAAAGATCCACCCAGAGGGAAAGTGTTCTTGCCCACATCAAGGGAACCCCTGACTGCAAGGGATGCTGAGGAAGAAACACAACCTACAAACAATCTACGGACCCACCAATAAAATCCAACCAATGCTCCATGCAGCAAAGGACAAGAGGGATCCTCTCACCTCTGCAGTAATCTCCCGTATATCATGCAGCTGTGGACAAGAGGTCTACAGAGCAGGGGTGTGGGCCCTTGGAAATTATTTTTTCCAAGGGCCCACACGAGAGCCAAAAAATATTATGGAGGGCCGCACCTAAAGGCTGAACTACATTCTACTCTACATTATTTATTTATTTACTATATTTACTATATATTACACATATTAATATATCAAGAAATATTCATATATTATTAGTATTAATATAATTATTATATTATAATATATATAGACACTAGCTGTACCCGGCCACGCTTTGCTGTGGCGTAGTCTGTGGCAACCCCCTTCTACCCTGATGCTGGAAAAGCACAATCAAAGCACTCCTGACAGATGGCCGCTTTGATTGCCTCTTCTTTTTATTGCCAAAAGAGTTTGAACTGGATGGCCTTTGGGGCTCCTTTCTGACTGGATGGCCATCTGGGAGCACTTTGATGGTAATTTCTTTCCCATCTGGATGGCCATGTGTCGGGAGGGCTTTGATGGTGTCTTCCTTTACTGCCAAAGGTGGTTGTACTGGATGGCCTATGGGGCTCATAATTAGACAGTGTAGACCAGGCCGGGGCAAACCTTTTGGACTCCAACTCCCACAATTCCTCACAGCCGCTGTTAGGAATGGTGGGAGCTGAAGTACCAAACCCCGGGAGGGCTCAAGCTTGCCCCGGGCCGGTGGAGATCCAACCTCTCCTGCCTCCCCCTGAACTCCAGGCTGGGAAGGGAAGGGAGGGAGGGGGGAAGGAAGGAGAGCAGCCTTCTCACTGGCGTGAACCCTGCCTGCCCTGGTCAAGATATCCACCGGCCGAGGGAGAGGGAAGGAGGCGGAAGGTGGCCCGCTTGGTCCTTTTCACCGCCTTTGCCTCCTCTCCGGATCACATGCTGAGGGAGGATGCTCGGCGGTGTTTGTGTGTGGAATCGGGCCGCTGCGCTCTGGCTGCCATGCACGAACGTTCGAAGCGCACGCTGGCAGCAAAGAGGCAGGGATGCCAGTTCCGTTGCCTGATTTTTGGGGCTTGTATTTGGGGGTGTTGCGAGGTATCTAGGGCGGGTTTTTTTTGGCCGTATAGGTACCTCATGGTATGGTGGAATGTGTTGCCGATTTTGTGCTTCTGCGGCTTATAGTTTAGTTGTCTATTTGCTGGGATGCACGACGTGTCAAAATTTATATATAGACATTATAATATATTGAAATTATAATATAATATAACATTATTATATTATATTATTTATTATATTATTATAATAAAATTATTATAAAATAATACCCACTAAAATTAAATTAAATTCAAGAAGACAAGGTGCGAACCAAGACGAAGGCTGACATCCTCAAGAGAGGAAGGATCCCAAGATGGAATGGCCCAATGGACCCAGCCCAGAGGATGGCAAAGCGGACCCAGCCGCCGCAGTAGAGCAGCAGGCAATCGGAGGCTGCAGGCCTCTGCCCACTCTTGCCCCCAGCCGTTTCCCAGCTGATCGCCCTGCTATGGAGTGCCTACCATCCGTGGAGGCGATCCAGGCCTGCAGGGGGAGCAGTCGGCGATCTGAGGCGGCTTATTCGACCTGGCGACCCAGAAGACGATCAAGTCTTCCGGGTCGCCAGGGTGATCAGCCTCCGCGACCTGGTGATGTCAGGCACTCCATCCAGCGTTCATCCAGGAATGTCAGGCACTCCATAGCCGCTGCTCCTCCGGCCTGTCTGCCGACACAGGCCCCACAGAGCCCGCGATGGGATGGCGGCAGCGGCACCCCTTCCTCTTGGCCCAGCCCCCGACGCCCTTCTCCCCAGGCCGGACAGAATCGGCTGCCGTGCTGGATCCGGCTCGCGGGCCGTAGATTGCCCACCCCTGCTACAGGGGGACCACGAATCCCAGCAGCATTGCCCAGGCACGAATCAAGGAACATGAAAGGCACTGCAGCCTAATTCAACCAGAGAAATCCACCATAGCAGAGCACTTGATGAACCAACCAGGACACAACATATTATTGGAGAACACAGAAATGTTGGTCCACTCTCACAACCACCATGCCTGATGACACAGAGAAGCCACTGAAATCCACAAGAAGCATGTGGACAATTTCAACAGAGAGGATGAAACCATGAAAATGAACAAAATCTGGCTCCCAGTATTTTTTTTTAAAACCCTCTAAAATCACAGGAAAGAAAGGCAACATACCATCAGTAATATAGATATATATCCCTCCTTTGCTATTGCTGTTTACCTTTGGGTCACCCGCGATCGGCTATGTTGCCTTTCTTTCCTGCCTTGCTCTATATTATTATGTATATATTGGGGTTTTCCCTTGGTTGATGTTTATATCCCTTCACAGATACTGGACGCTACTTTTGGATTTGCCTTGATAAAACCGGACACACGGTGAAACGGAATTCTTGGCCTTAAACACGCATAGGCGGCTCCGTCGGCCTGTTTATCCTCCTTGGAAGAGTGCCAATCTACTCCTCCGCGTCCTTGCTTGCTTCCCCATTAAGGGATTTCATGATATAATTTAATATAATTTAATTGAACTTTGAATTGATGTACTTTAATTATGATGACTTAACCCCTGCGTGGGACTTATAGTTTCTTGCCATTGGTGGCTTTGTTATTCATGCATTCACTTATGCTTTCACTTCTGTGTTTATATATGCAATATGTTCAATATAGATACATTTGATACTTATGCTGAATCTTGTTTGATTTATCAACCCTTTGAGGGTATTGTTGTTTTTGGCAGTTGACTCCCAGCCAGGTGCGCCACATTCCCGGTGCTATATAATATAATATACATATATTATCAATATTATATGTATATTATATGTATATTATAAGCACAGTGCAGGAGGCAAGATGGAACTGCCTTCCTGGCCCCTCTCTTCAGTCATTTATAAACCCCACTTGCCTAGTTTCCAATGGACCTCTATGCAGATACCCTCACTGACTGACTTTGTAGCTGCAAGGCCATTCAATGCTAGCTAGTCAAGATGGCCAATGGCAACATTCCCACTTGCCTCCAACAGACAATTTCTTTCTTTCTTTCTTTCTTTCTTTCTTTCTTTCTTTCTTTCTTTCTTTCTTTCTTTCTTTCTTTCTTTCTTTCTTTCTCCCATCCTGGTCAAGGTATATAAATCCCCACTTACTTAGACCCCTCACCCTCTGAGGATGCCTGCCATAGATGTGGGAGAAACGTCAGGAGAGAATGCTGCTGGAGCATGGCCAGACACAGAAACCCACAGAAGGATACATTGTTTTGTATCAGGCTTGGAAGGGGTGGGGGTGGGGAGGAGGGGGTGCATTCGTGTTTCCTCCCACCCCTCCCACTCCGGCGCCCCTCCTTCTTGTGTTTGTCCCCAAACACCCACCTCTTTCCCAGGAGCAACTCAGACAGATGGGGAGGAAGGCGGAGCTGCAGCCAAGCCCACTCCCCAGAAAGGCTGGAGAGAAAGAGGGAGGAATGAGAGGGGAGGAGGGACCTTCCTGGGAGGAGTCTTCTGAACGTCTGGAAGGGGGTGTCCCAATGCGCCCCCTGAGTCCAGAGGAAGGAGAGGGAAGAGCAGCAGATAATCTGCCAGAATCCCCTTTGGGCATGGGCTGCCAGGTACATCATGCATGTCTATGCTGAGCATCTCATGCCCTTCCAAGGGCATCATACAGCAGTATAGATCCAGCCCAAGACAGGCTTGGTTTGGATCCATACCAAGAGGGAAGGCAAACTCCCCAAAGCAGGCATGTAGCGGGGGGGGGGGGGTTGAGGGGCTTCAACCTCCCCCAAATTCTCAATAACGTGATGTACAGACTCCTGTTATCATGATTAGCATTATAACACCTCTGAAACCACAACATAGTGGTGCTGGTAAATGTAATTTATTTTACACTAGCTTGGGGACCCGGTGGTGCCCGGGTTATTTGAAAAAGGCATTTATGTGGTATTTATCAGTTATTTATGTGGCTTGCAACAAGAACCTGAGGCAAAGTACCAAAATCTGTGTACAGAGCTATCATACTGTCCATCCTCCTCTATGGATCTGAAACATGGGTCACCTATCGCCAACACCTACGACTCCCTCGAACGCTTTCATCAGCGCTGTCTTCGCACAATCCTAAATATACACTGGACCGACTATGTGACTAATGTTGCTGTCCTTGAGCAAGCAGGGGTCACCAGCATTGAGGTCATGCTATTGAGAACACAGCTGCGCTGGGCAGGGCACATCTCTAGGATGGAGGACCACCGCCTCCCAAAGATACTACTCTATGGTGAACTCGCCACGGGTCAGTGTAAGAGAGGCGCCTCCAAAAAGAGATATAAGGACTCCCTGAAACAACACCTCAGGCTCGGCCAGATTGATCACCAACAACGGTCCACCCTGGCCTCACATCGGGAGGCATGGAGACGCACTATCCACAATGCTGCGGCCTCTTTCGAGAAGACACGCCAGACACGCCAAATGAGTCTCGAAGAGAAACGACAACACAGAAAGAACCGCAACTTGGAAACAACATCACCCAAGAAGACTTTCTGCTGTGCTTTCTGCAACCGAACTTGCCTATCTCAGATTGGCCTTTTTAGTCATCAGCGCGCTTGTAAAAAGCGTGGGACGAGTCCTTCCTGAATCTTCGTTCGCGAAGTAATGCCGAGAGAGAGAGAGAGATGTGGCTTGCAGTGGTCTCAGGAAATTAGTGAAGGTACTGCGAGTCCCATCGTCCATGGCTCAAACTCTTCCAAACACCGCCGGGATGTACAATGGGTCATGGGGGCTCTGTGTGCCAAGTGTGGTCTTGATCAGTCATTGGATGAGGGCCACAGCGGTCGCGGGAAGTGAGTGAAGGTACTTCAAGTCCCATCAACCGTGGTCCATACGCCTCCAAACTGCACCGGAATGTAGGGCATGTCAGGGGGCTCTCTGTGCCAAGTTTGGTCTGGATCAGTCATTGCATGAGGGCCACGGTGGTCTCAGCAAGTAAGTGAAGGTACTGCAAGTCCCATAATCCATTGTCCATCCTCCCTCAAGCCTCACCAGGATGTAAAGGTGGTCATGGGGGTTATGTGTGCCAAGTTTGGTCTTGATCGGTCATTGGATGAGGCTCACAGGGGTGTCGAGGAGTGGAGATACTTCAAGTCCCATCATCCATGGTCTGCCTTCCTCAAAACTACAGCAGGCTGTAGGGTGGGTCATGGGGGTGTGTGTGCCAAGTTTGGTCTTGATTAGTCATTGGATGAGGGTCACACCAGTCTGAGGAAGTGAGTGGAGGTACTTGAAGTCCCATCATCCATGGTCCACCCTCCTCCAAACTGCAGTAGGATGTACAGTGCATCAGGGGGGCTGATGTGCCAAGTTTGGTCTTGATTAGTCATTGGATGAGGGTCGCACCAGTCTCAGGAAATGAGTGGAGGTTACTTGAAGTCCCATCATCCATGGTCTGTCCTCCTCCAAACTGCAGTAGGATGTACAGTGCATCAGGGGGGCTCTGTGTGCCAAGTTTTTGTTGGGTCTTTGTTGGGGGCTGCTGTCGTCTGCCGGAACCTAAGGGTTTGAAAGTACTACAAATCCCATTATACTTTGTCTGTTCTCCCCCAAACCTCAGCAGATTGTAAAGGGGATCATGGGGGTTATGTGTGGCAAGTTTGGTCCAGGTCCGTTACCCGTGCTGATCACAGTGCCCTGTGAAAGTGGCAGCCAATCAGAAAGCTGCCATATACACCTCCACAAATATACAAACATTCTCTTTTATTATATACTGTCAATTCAGGCCATACACAGTGTCCCATTAACTGAGGTTATTAATATTATTATTATTATTTTATTTTATTAACTTTATTTCTACCCCGCCCTTCTCCCACAAGGGGACTCAGGGCGGCTTCACATGTTCTGGACGCCCAGTTGAGGTCTCTACACCCGAAACAATTGAAAAATATCACAATATGGTGTTGGCCGATCGGAGATTGAAAGTGCGAGAGATTGTGGAAGCCATAGGCACCTCACATGGCTCAGTGGTTTCCATTTTAAATGATGACTTGGGTATGAGAAAGCTTTCCGCAAGATGGGTGCCGCGTTTGCTTACAATCGACCACAAACACAATCGTGTGACAATTTCGCAGGAATGTTTGGTGTTAACTGCAATATGGATGAGGTTTTGCGCCGTTTCGTAACCTCACAACACCAATATTGTGATTTTTTTTCTATTGTTTCAGGTGTAAAGACCTCAACTGGGCGTCCTGAACGTTCGGCATCTTCCGTGCTTGTACGGCCACACAACAAAATTGAGTAAACCACTTTTTACCATTGAAATTGATGGTGCAGAGTCCCCATAGTATTTATCAAGCTGAGCCTTGGTTTGTGTGATGGTTTTTTTTCTGCAAAAAATAACGCTTAGTGAGCACACGAAATTCACTTTTTTTTCCATTTTCTCCTCAAATCACGCGGTAGTCTGCTATCAATGGCTGTCAAACACAAACTAAATGACACAGCTTGTTCAAATTTTGACAGGAGTCAACTGACAGGTGCCTGTTGACAGGAGCAGTCTTGCCCTTTCAGTTAAGAGGTGGGAAATTCAAAAAGTCCCGGACTTATTGACCCGCCTCGTATGATTGCCTCTCATCTTTGGCCTTGGCAGTCCAATCACAATGAACCCCCTCCCAAAAAAACCAAAATATGGAAGACCCCCCCCCCTTCCTCTGAAAAAAAGATGCAAAAAGGTGAGGCAGGAAAGCAAAGCCGGCCTTCCCAAGTGACTCTGAGGCAGGCGTTTACTCACTTGCTTCCCTCAAGCGAGTGGGAAGCGAGGCCTAATCTGCTAGGCCTCAAAGCTATTAGAAGACAGAGAAACTCGCAGTGGTTTCTCCTGTGGCTTGGGCCAAATCCTGAGAGGAAAGGCCCATGATGAGCCCACTTTCCATCCCCCCCTCCATTTATTTCCCTCAACTTCCACCTCAGGACCCCTCTTCCTGACCCTTTCCATCTTTTGCGCCTCAAGTTAATTCTCAAACCAACGAAAATGTGCCCTGCTTCCCTCACAAAATCCGCCAAGATGGCCGAGCAGCCTGTGGTAGCGTCTCTCAAGAATAATGGGGTGGCGAGGACTCTCTTGCACCCTTTTTGTGTCCTCCTGAGGGAGATGTACGGCCCTTATTTTATTTATTTATTTATTTACAGTATTTATATTTCGTCCTTCTCACCCCGCAGGGGACTCAGGGCGGATTACGATGCACATATATACATGGCAAACATTCAATGCCATAGACACACAACATATATAGACAGACACTCAGAGGCTATTTAACATTCCAGTTTCTGGCCACCAGGGGAGCTGTCGCTTCCTCGTTCTTTGCACACTTCCTGGAGATTTTTATGGCCTGGTAAATCAGTTAAATTAGCCTCCCCACAAAGTGGTACCTAAATTTCCTACTTGACAAATGCAACTGTCTTTCGGGCTGCAAAGGTCGACAACAAGCGACACAATTTTGGTCGGGAGCTCACTCCGACTCGGGCTGGCTTCGAACTCATGACCTTTTGGTCAGTAGTGATCTTAATGCAGCTGACTCCCAGCCAGCTGCACCACAGTCCCTTCCACACAGCCTTATATCCCAGAACATCAAGGCAGAAAAATCCCGCAATATCTGCTTTGAACTAGGTTATCTGAGTCCACACTCAGATAATGTGGTATATTCTGGGGTATAGGGCTGTGAGGAAGGGCCTAGAGCAGGCCCCGGGCAAACTTGGGTCTTTCAGGTGTTTTGGACTTCCACAATTCCTCACAGCCTCAGGCCCCTTCCTTTGGCTGTGAGGAATTGTGGGAGTTGAAGTCCAAAACACCTGAAAGGCCCAAGTTTGCCCAGGCTGGGCCTAGAAGAGAAACCCACAGGAGGAGTTTCTCCTGTGGCTTGGGCCAAATCCTGAGAGGAAAGGCCCACAAAGGAGCCCGCTTCCCGACTTCCCCCCATTTTGCGAGGCTTTCCCTCAATTTCCACCTCAGGACTCCTCTTCTTCCGCCTACTCTTCCTTTTGCCCCTCAAGTTAATTCTCAAACCAAGGGAAAGATGTCCTGCTTCCCTCACAAAACCCACCAAGATGGCCGAGCGGCCTACAGTGGTGCCTCTCAAGAATGATGGGGTGGCGAGGGCCCTCGTTTGCATGTCCTCCTGAGGGAGACGTAGGGCCCTTCCACACAGCCCTATATCCCATAATACTTTATTTATTTATTTACTTTATTTATATTCTGCTCTTCTCACCCCGAAGGGGACTCAGAGCGGATTCCAGGTACACGTACTTAGCAGACAATCCCTGCCGTTTCCACATACACACATATAGACAAACAGAGGCAAACTCTGGCCACCAGGGGGAGCTGATGCACTCCTCATCTCTCAGCGCTCCCAGTGTTCCTTCTGCATTCCTCAGCGTTCCTGGAGTTCTTTAACGGCCTCATAATTCAATCAAAAATTTGCCTCCCCACTTAATGTGGTACCTTTATCTCCTACTTGACCGATGCAACTGCCTTTCGGGCTGCAAAGGTCGACAGCAGGCTACACTTAAAGGTCGAGCACCCACCTCGACCTGGGCAGGCCTCGAACTCATGACCTACTAGAATATCAGGGCAGAAAATCCCACGTTATGAGTGTGGACTCAGATAACCAAACTCTAAGCAGATATTGTGGGATTTTCTGTAGTTTTAAAACAACAGAAAATCCCGTAATTTTAAAAGGGAATTTTCAGGGATGCTTTCAATGTCCTGATTTGCAAAGGCCTTTGTAAAAAAAATGCTGATGTTTGGGGGGGAAACGCTGCCGCAGAGAGGAAGTTACTTTTATTTATTTTAATCTACTCCCAACTCAAGAATGGAAAAAGTAGTTTTCCACCGAGATTGCTGGAATATATTTTGTGAGCCACATTGATCAGCTCCGCAAGGCTACGGAAACATCCTCCTTCACATTGTTGTTACGGAGACATCACCTTGCATCCTGAAACATTGAAGTATATCTGACTACTCCTGTATATACCTACCTTGCTTTCCAATCTTATGTTTTTTGGTATTTCTCTATCGTGAATATTTTCAGTGGGTCAGGTAATGTATTCACATGTTTGATAGTTTAAAACTGCTTTGCTAAGTGGAGCTTTAGATATAAGGACAGATACTGGACAAACTTGTTGTTTGCCTTTGTCTTTAAAGAAACAGACACCACTTTTTGGGTAACAGTTTAAAATCATTAGTTGAAGAGGTTCATATATGGTTACATTGAATACCCAGAACCTAATATCTATCTAGGCCAGGGGTGGGCAATTATTTTTTCCAAGGGGCCATATGAGAGCCAAAAAATATTATGGAGGGCCGCACCTAAAGGCGGAAGTTCATGCTAATCTACATTATTTATTTATTTATTCACTTACTATATTTACTATATATTACACATCATTAATATTAGCATATTAATATATCAAGAAATATTCATAATTATTAGTATTCATATCATAATTATTATATTATAGTATATATATATATATAGACATTATAATATATTGAAATTATAATATAACATATTATTTATTATATTATCATTATAAAATTATTATACAATAATAATAAAAAAAACCACTATAATAAAATCATGCTTCCTTGTAGTCCCCTTCTCTGGAGAGTTTTATGCAGAAGCTTGATGGTCATCAGTCGGGGGTGCTTTGATTGTGTATCCCTGGGGGTTGGGCTGGATAGCCCTGGGCTCCCTTCCCTCTCGATTACTTCCTGTTCCCATCTTTCTAAAAACCTGACAGCGAGCCTTTGAGATTCGTGACGGAAAAGGAAGAAATCAAACCCCATTGAAAAGATAGGAAACTCAGGACCAAACTTGGCACGAATCCTCAATATGCCCAAATGTGAACACTGGGGAAATTTGGGGAAAATAGACATTTGGGAGTTGGAGTTGCTGGGATGTATAGTTCACTTATTAAGGATGCTCCCTGGCCTCCTCTTCTCCCCCCTCCCTCCCTCTAAGTCGGTCGCTTTACTTGCCTGCCTGCCTCGCCCTCTCGCCCCGCCAGCTCGCTGCTCGCTCGCCTCGCCCTCTCGGCCGCGTGCCCCCTCGCCCGCTCCAGCTCTCCCAGCGCCAGCGACAGCAAGGCCAGGCAGGGGAGGCAAGCCTCGCCCTTTCACCCCGCCAGCTCGCCACTCACTCACCCTCTCGCCCACGCGCCCGCTCTGGCTCTCCCAGCGCCGGCGACAGCAAGGCAAGCTCGCCTGCCTGGCCTTGCTGTTGCTGGCGCTGGGAGAGCCGGAGTGGGCGAGTGGGCGCACGGGCAAGAGGGCGGAGCGAGTGGCAAGCGGGCAGGGCGAGCAAGTGAGCAAGCGGTGAGCTGGCGAGGCTTGCCTCCCTTGCCTGGCCTTGCTGTTGCCGGGGCGAGCGGCGAGCAGACGGCGAACGAGCCTGCCTGCCGGGGCCCTTAGGAGGGCTGGATAGAATCGGCCCCCGGGCCGTAGTTTGCTCACTATTCTAGGCCGAATAGTATATACAGGATTATATTTTCCACGTTAATTGTGCATTCACATTAGACACAGTCCTGTAGTGAGTAGCCCTGAGTGTTAATTTTTCAGTTTTACTAGGCTAGCTTCTGCTTGTTGTGTTGCTTATTTTCAGGGTGTCAGGAGTCAATTTCTGACGGCATGAAGACATCACAAATTCCATAGAACTGGAAAATATAGAAAAGCAATATAAATACGTAAAACAGGATTATTTTGAAAATGCAAACAGACCAGGTAAATGGCTAGCCAGAAGAATAAGGAAAAAAAGGCAATCACAACAAATTATTAAGATAAAAAAGGAAGAGAATATAATCATAAAAGATACAGAAATTCAAAAAGAATTCCTGAAGTTTTATAAAGAGCTATATAAGAAAGATGAGATATCAATGGAACTAATATATCAGTATATATCCCCTCTTAAATTACAAAAAATATCGGAGGAAGAAAGGGAATTGCTGAACCGCCAGATAGAAGAGGAGGAAATTAAGGAAGCCATAAAGAGATTAGACTCAAATAAAGCGCCAGGCCCAGATGGCTTCACAGCGGCTTTTTATAAAGTAATGGTGCAGGAAATAATGCCATGTCTAAAAAAGATCATGAATCTAATCCTACAAGGAGAGGAGGTACCAAAAACCTGGACGGAGGCAACAATAATCTTGATTAAAAAAGGTTTATCGGACACCCCCCGAAGTACACAATTTTCGTCCAATTTCATTGCTCAACGTAGATTATAAAATCTTCACGAATATCCTAGCAAATAGATTTAAGAACTTTTTGACGGGTTGGGTAGGGGATGAACAAGCGGGCTTCCTCCCAGGAAGGAGCACGAAAGACAACATACGTGTAATAGTTGATGCGATAGAATATTATGACACTAATATTCAAAAGGAGTTGGCATTGCTTTCTCTGGATGCAGAGAAAGCTTTTGACAACTTAAATTGGGACTTCTTTAAGATCTTGATGTCAGAAATAGATATAGGGTTCCAATTTTCAAATGCGACAAATGCGATTTACACAGAACAAAAAGCGAGATTACAAATTAACGACCACTTAACGGAACAATTCTCAATAACTAAGGGATCCCAACAAGGATGCCCATTCTCCCCACTGATATATATCTTTGCCATGGAAATACTTTTAAAATCAATTAGAGAAGATAGAGAATTGAGGGGAATAAAAATAGCAAAATATGAATACAAGATAAGAGCGTATGCGGACGATCTGATTTGCATAATTGAGGACCCGGTACCAAATATTTATAAATGGAAGAAAAAAAATAGAGGACTATGGGAAGGTAGCAGGTCTGAAAATAAACAAAGAGAAAACGGTAATACTAACAAAAAATATGACAAAAACCTCCCAAGAAGAGTTATCCCAAAAATCGGGATTCCTGATATCCAGAAAAATAAAGTACTTGGGGATTTGGCTGACGGCCAAAAACTCACAGCTATTAAAAAATAATTATGAGGACACATGGTTACAAATTAAAAAAGATCTGGGAAATTGGAGATATTTAAGATTATCATTGTTAGGTAGAATAGCTATTATAAAGATGAATATACTCCCCAAATTATTATATCTATTTCAAAATATACCGATAATTAGAAATCAGAAGATATTCAAAAGCTGGAACAAGGAAATCACAAAATTTATCTGGGAAGGAAAAAGACCAAGAATCAATTATAAAATAATGACAGACAAAAAAAGTAGAGGAGGATTTGCCCTCCCTGACTTCAGGTGTTATTTTGAGGCTTGTGCTTTATTATGGGTGAAAGACTGGGTCTCTCTGAAAAAAGAAAATCTCCTAGCCTTGGAGGGGTTCGATCTTAGAACAGGTTGGCACGCTTATTTGTGGTACGACCAAATAAAAAAGGAAAAAAACTTTGGCAACCACTTCGTGAGATCGACCCTCTTAAAGGTATGGAATAAATATGTCAAGTATTTCTACACTAAAATCCCTCTCTGGGTTTCGCCCTCCGAAGCAAAACAAAGGAGAATACAAGGGGGGAATAAATGGTTAACTTACAAAGAATTACTGAAAAACTCAAATGGAAATTGGGTGTTAAAAACCCAAGAGGAAATTCAACAAATGGATCGGAATGTAACATGGCTCCAATATAGACAATTTAAAGAATTATATAATATAGACCAAAAGAAGGGATTCATTGAGAAAGATGACTTTTGGGAACAACTACCGGTAATAAAATCTGGGAAGAAAAATATTACGAAGTTGTATAATAAATTAATAGATTGGGCTACTGAAACTGAACATGTAAAAAATTGTATGGTATTATGGGCAAAAAATATTGGAAGACAAATAAAATTACATGAGTGGCATACAATATCGACCAAAAAAATTAAATACACCTATGCCACGGATTTGAAAGAAAACTGGATGAAGATGTTCCATAGATGGCACATCTCCCCACAAAAAATTGGAATAATGTACAAAAATAGTGATGCCAAATGTTGGAAATGCCATACAAACAGGGGAAGCTACCGTATTACCACATGTGGTGGACATGTAAAGTAGCGACCTCATATTGGAAAAGTATACACAAAGAAATTCAAATAATATTGAAAAGAAAATTCTCAATGAAACCCGATTACTACTTATTGGGTTTATTAGATAAGGAATTAAAGTTAGATGGTAATGAAGATAAATTGTTTTGTTTTATGACAACAGCAGCGCGAATGGTCTACGCCAAATATTGGAAAGCCGACATCATTCCTAAGGTTGATCAATGGCTTGCAAAACTTTATGATATAAAGAATATGGACAGATTGACATTTCTTTTAAGGAAGCACACGGGAAACTCAAGAAATCAAACAGACTGGAGTCTACTGGAGGAATATAGCAAAAGAATGGACTCTATAACTCAGTAATCAAATATATTACAAAATTGAAGTAGGCGTATGGGTTGTTACAAAAGAAAGGAAGGAGGACTTTATATACTCCTGAGAGATTGGAGTTGAAGGGATACTTGGAAACCTAACAAATGGCAGGTACCCCCAAAGAGGAAGAATGGAAGTCAATTTTATGTTTGCTGTGTGTGTGGGGTTTTTTTGCATTATTTTATGTTTTTCTTTCCTCCCCCCTTTTGCCCTCCCCCCCTTTTTTTTCCCTTTTCCCTTCCCCTGACCACCTCACTTGTTTACCCACCCTTTTGAATTTGTTTTTTCAGTCTGGAACCAGGGCTTTTCCGGTTTGCAACCTGTTTTTGTATTTGTATGTGAGATTTTATGTTACACAATTATTCACAAAACTAATAAAAACTTTATTTAAAAAAAACAAACAAATTCCATCCGTGACATCTTGACTGAACCAATTCTGTGACACTGAAACCATGTTATGGGACTTGTGAAGCAACAAGTTCTAATAAGGAAACTGAGAGAAGGGGGGAATGGGCAGGAAAGGTATATAAAAGGAAGTGGTGGTGGGAAACCGTCAGTAGTGTCTTTATTTGCTGCAGAGATACAAGCAATATATCCATTTCAAGCAAGTACTCTTGTGAGTGATCATTTACTATTGCCATTTAGATCCTACACAGGGGATGTCTTATTTTTCATGGAAACAAGGTCATATGTGGTTTCCCCATGCATGTTGTGTCATGTGTATGAACACAGCTATTCTGACTCAAGCTCTTTCTGCATTTCGTTTATATAAATAGTTATTTCCTAACATGGGATTTTTTATGCCCAACTAGATGTGCACCCTGCCTGAAACGCTTTCCACATTCCATGCACTGATACGGCTTTTCTCCCGTGTGGGTCATTTGATGGGAACGGAAACCCTGACTATGAGAGAAAGTCCGTCCACATTCTATGCATTTATATGGTTTCTCCCCTGTGTGAATTTTTTGATGTGAACGTAAGTTTTGGCCATGAGAGAAAGTCTTCCCACATTCTATGCACTTATGCGGCTTCTCTCCGGTATGGGTTTTTCGATGTGAACATAAACTCTGACTCCAAGTAAAGGTCTTCCCACATTCGGTGCATTTATATGACTTCTCCCCTGTGTGCGTTTTTCTATGTGAATTTAGACTATGACTAAGACGGAAGGCCTTTCCACATTCACTGCATTCATATGGCTTCTCTCCTGTGTGGGTCCTTTGATGTGAACGTAGATCTCCACTCTGAGCGAAACCCTTTCCGCATGCCACACACTGGAATGGCTTTTCCCCAGTATGGGTTCTTTGGTGGTTGCGTAAGTGTGCGTTCTGCGCGAAGCTCCTTCCACAGTCCTTGCAGGGATAGGGTTTCTCCCCGGTGTGGGTCCTTTGATGTCTCCGCAAATTAGGACGGCAAGAGAAGCTCTTTCCGCACTCTGTGCATTTACACGGTTTCTCTCCTGTGTGGATCCTTTGATGTATTTGAAGATCTCCACCTTGAGCGAAGGCCTTTCCACACTCCATGCATTTATATGGCTTCTCCCCTGTGTGAGTTCTCTGATGCAAAATAAGATTTCCTCTAGTAGTGAAGCTCCGTCCGCACTCCACGCACTGATACGATTTCTCACCTGTGTGCGTTCTTTGATGCAACTTTAAACCAGCTTTATTAACGTAACTCTTTCCACATTCTATACATTTATATGGTTTCCCTCCTGTATGAGTTCTTTGGTGTGTCTGTAGATTTCCCTTCCGACCAAAGGTCTTCCCACATGGCGTACACTTATATGGCTTCTCCTCTTTGTGGATTTTTTGATGGGAACATACATGGGAACTCTGACTGAAACTCTTTCCACATTCCACACAGTGATACGGCTTCTCAGCAGTATGTGTAATTTCATGCGAATGTAAATGATCTTTTCGAGAGAAGGTCTTTCCACATTCTGTGCATTTATGTGGTTTCTCTCCTGTGTGGATTCTTTGATGTATCCATAGAGTTTCCTTGTGAAGGAAGCTTTTCCCACATTCCACGCATTTATGTGGCTTCTCCCCACTGTGGATTTTTTGATGGGTACGTAGATTGGAACTCTGACCGAACCTCTTTCCACACTCCACACACTGATACGGCTTCTCCCTGGTGTGTGTAATTTCATGTGAATCTAAGTGACTTTTTTGAGGGAAGGTCTTTCCACATTCTGTGCATTTATATGGTTTCTCTCCCGTGTGGATTCTTTGATGTATATTCAAGGAAGATTGACTCTGGAATATTTTTCCGCATAGAGAACAACGTACCCCTTTTTTCCCTTTGCCGTTTTCTTTGATTGTCAAGAGTTCTACATTGTTGTCCACCTGAGGAGCAGGGGAAATCTTCTTTCCTTTCTGTGATTCATTTCCCTTTGGGTTTTTCTGTCCTTTTTGATTCACCAACTCCTCTTTCTCCATAACAGTCTCAGTTGTTTCCCTTGACACCGTAGGGGACTCCACAAAAGGATCTTCCTTCTCTTTACCTACTTGAGAAAGAAGTTCATTCTATTAGGAGTTGAACAAAGAAACCTGGGATCTTATTGGCGGTTATGACTAATCACTATTTATTTATTTATTTCTGGCATTTGTAGTCGGCCTCAAGGCGGCTTCCAGAATTGGCAGAATTTGATGACAAGCATTCATAAAAATACAGTTTAAAACATTCAACCTGGTATATTACTCCTAATCAGCTTGCAAAAATTAATAAAAATAATAATGCTTTGTGTTGGAAATGTAAGCGGGAGAAAGGTACATTTTTTCATCAAATGTGGACGTGTAAAATAGCTGTCAAATATTGGAATATGGTGCACAAAAATATTTAGGAAATTCTGCAAACAAAACTGCTGAAAAAAACAGAACTTTATTTGCTAAATATTACAGGACAATTTAAGAATAAAGATACAGAAAGACTGGTGACCTACCTGACTACCTCTGCAAGAATTACATACGCAAGGTATTGGAAATCAACTGAGATACCTGATGAAGACGAATGGTTTCTAAAAATTTTGGATACAGCAGAAAACGACAAACTAACCTGTCTACTACAGGAGAATTCCTCAAAAAAAAAAATTGAACAAACTTGGACACCTTTTGTAAAATTTATGAAAAACAAAAAGAATATCTTACTGAAAGGCATAAAAATATAAAGTAATCAGATGAAATGTTGTGAAATGGAGAACAAACATAGATCTTGTTTTATATGAGATGTGAAGACATCTTTTACTCTTTTCGGTTTCTTCTATACCCTTATTACTACCCCTGCTCCCCTCCCTCACACCTCCCCCATCCCCCCTTCCTTTCTTTTACTATTACTATTACTTACATATAGAGCAGAATGTCAACTGTCCTATATAACATGTACTTTCTGTTTTTATATATTCTTAATAAAGATTTAATTTAAAAAAACAAAAAAAAACATTCAACCTAATATTATAAAATCCATATAAAACCATTAAAAACATATAATTACCAGTGTCGTCCTCTTAAAATCATAATCCAGCAGCATTGTCTAGCCATTCCATGTTCATTCTTCCTATTTCATTATTATTTACTTGACTTCAACACGGAGGAGGGCTTTCCGTGTCATCGCTCCAACGTTTTGGAACGCGCTCCCTCTAGACCAGGGGTGGGCAACTATTTTTTTCCAAGGGGCCACATGAGAGCCAAAAAATATTATGGAGGGCCGCACCTAAAGGCGGAACTACATGCTAATCTACATAATTTATTTATTTATTCACTTACTATATTTACATACTATTAACATATTAGTTTCAAGATGGCCGCGTCGAGCAGGCGTTCGAGCGCCGAGCTCCGCCGAGCCCTTGATAACCTCCCCTGCACAGCACCCCCGCGATTGAGGGGGGTCGCGAGGGACGACCTACTGGATCTGCTGGTCTCAGAGGGGGACCCTCGGCCACTTTTGGAGGCTCCGAGGCGCCCTCTCCCCCTCTTGGAGGCCCTGCAGGCAGACGCGGAGGCCGCCATGGAAGTCGCCCAGGCGCCGGCTTCGGTCCTCAGGGCCTTGGCGGGCCTGAAGGACGCTGGGGCCTACGGTAGGCCTCCTGGCTTGGCGGGGGCCGCAGCGACCATGGTCTCCTCCCAGAGAGGCCTGACCTGGTCTCCGGTTCCATGGCCAGGCCTGGAAGAGGCCGGGACTTCCATCTCCCCCAACTCCACCCGAGGGGACGCCGGCGAACAACGCGGGGCCGACCGAGACGCGCTGCCTGACCTTGCAGGCCTCCTCCGCCATCTCGGCCAGCTGGCCGAGCGGCTGGCCGCCTGGTTAGGAGAGCTGGACAGACTGGGGCCGGCGCTGGCGTCCTTCTGCAACTCCAGCGGCCTGGGGAGGACAGAGAGAGGAGCAGCAGGGCCCTATGGAGACGGACAAGGAGAGGACGGACTGGAGAGGGTGAGGGGGGCGACCGCAGCGGTTCCTCAGCGGGAGCCCCATTGTTACCATTGCTGCTGCTGCGGTGGGGGGCCCTACTGCCACCCCGACCCCGCCCCTGGCCTCCAAGACGCCCCAGCCCCGAGAGAGCCAGGCCAACGGCGCCAGCGACGGGATTCTTGCGGGTCGGGCCCGGAGGATTTTGGGGGCGAGCAGCGCAGGATGTGTGGCGAGGGAGCGAGGCCTGGCCCCCCGGGCAACCACCCAAGCCATATGGACATGGAGATCGAGGAGGAGTCAGGCGACGAAGGGGAGGGGAGTGGGCCCCGGGCCTGTGGTAGAGGGCCCCCCCACCTTGAGGAGAGATCTGGGGAGACGACTGGCGCAGCGGTGACGCCCTGGCGAAGCCCCTGGGGGGCTCTTGGCTGCGAGGCTCCCCGGGGCCCGCAGGACGAGGCGGTGGCCAGGGGTAACAAGATGGCGGCGACCCCGAGCTGCCCGGCGTCCCTGGCCCCGCCTCCCACTCACGCCTCAGGGACTGCGGCCGCGGCCCTGCACGGCCTGGGGGTCCAACCCTCGTCCTCTCCGACAGATGGGCCGAAGCGGCAGCTGCCGTCGGTGCCCCCTCCAGAGGTGCTTGATATCTCCGGAATTCTAGCAGGGGCTCCGGAGGCGCGGCCCCGGCGCCGAGCTTGCCAGCTGTCAGCTGTCCCCTCGTTAGCGACCGGACTACAACCCCCCCCCCGCCTTCCTTCGACGGCCGGGGGCTGACAGGTCCATCGAGCCGGGACAATATAGCCCCGGAACCGGCGAGTCCCGAGGGCCGCCCAGCATGGAGGCCAGGTGGCCGCCAGAGAAGGCGGCGTTGGAGGCCGAAGAATAGCAGGCCCCCCGCCCCCGGGACGTTTTCCACTGCCCGCCTGAGAGAAGGGAGACCTGCCTCGCCCGAGCCCAAGTCCTGGAACCCGTTGCGGGTCAGAACTTTCTGGGGTCCGGGCTTCAGGCAACGGAAGCCCTCTCTCTTAGGTCCACAGCGGAAGAATGCCAGCAATCACACAGATCGGACTCCCCCACTAGACCCCCTGGTCAATAGGGGCAGGCCGGCCCGGACTATCTTGGTGGGATCACCCTGAGACCACCTCTGCTCCCCTTCGACGGGAGAGTAGGGCCCGCCTGACTCGCTGGGTCCTCTCCTGACGTCCTTGCTCTCCCTATTCCTTGTGTTGTGTATTGTCTAGTCTGTCTTTTTATATTTTGTATTGTTGTTTCCTAATTTTGTAAGCCGCTGCGAGCCGTATGGAGTTAGCGGCATATAAGCCTAAGGAAATAATAAAATAATATATCAAGAAATATTCATATATTATTAGTATTAATATCATAATTATTATATTATAGTATATATATATATATAAACATAATATATTGAAATTATAATATATCATATAACATTATATTATATTATTTATTATATTATTTTATTATTGTTATAAAATTATTACCTTATAGTCCCCTTCTCTGGAGATTTTTATGCAGAGGCCAGGCAGGGGAGGCAAGCCAGGGGCCCTTAGGCGGGCCGGATAGAATCAGCCAAAGGGCCGCATCCGGCCCCCGGGCCGCAGTTTGCCCACCCCTGCTCTAGACGTTTGTGCCCTGACTAGCTTGCTGGCTTTCCGGAAGGCCTGCAAGACCTTATTGTTTGAACAGGCGTTCGGCCCTTAAAACTGCAGGCCCTCTGCAGTTATAACGGCAGGCCTCTGATGCCTACTGCCATACGTTGTCGGGTTGCTTGTATTGCTTGCATGATTTTTATGTATTTGCATATGCTTTTAATTGTGTTTTTAACTGTGTTTTTACTGTGTTTTTTACTGTATGGAAGTCGCCCCGAGCCGGATGGGAGTGACGATGGACAAATCCTAATAAATAAATAAATACATAATTTACTCCGCTGCATTTCCAAATGCTTGTTCAAAAAGCTAAGTTTTTACTCTTTTCCTGAAGGTCAGGAGGCCAATCTAATATCCTTACGGAGGGAGTTTCACCATTGAGAAGGCCCTGTCCCTCGTCCCCACCAGACGCGCCTGCGAGGAAGGCGGTATCAAGAGCAGGGCTATCTTAAGTTCCTAGATGGTTCATAAAGAGACATACGTTTGGACAGGTAAGTTGGGCTGGCATCTTTTCCTGAAAGTCAGGAGGGAGGGGGCCCTGTCTCTCGTCCCTGCCAGACATGCTTGCGAGGAAGGGAGGATCAAGAGCAGGGCCTCCCCAGACTAGATGGTTCATAAGGAGAGATACGTTCGGACAGGTAAGCTGGGTAGGCATCTTTTCCTGAAGGTCAGGAGGGAGGGGGCCGATCTAATATCCTTAGGGAGGGAGTTCCACAGCCGAGATACGCTCGGACAGGTAAGCTGGGCCGGAACCGTTTAGGGGCAGTCTTCCCTTTCCTCCCAGGTAAGAACATGTATTCAAATCTGGTCAATTTCTATTATTAACTGCACCAGCCATACATTTCTGTCCCTTTGAGAACTATCCACTGAAGATGAAAAATGTACCTTACCCACGTTCCCATGCTCCTCCATTCTGTCCTGCTTGTAGACAGCCCTGTGGCTGTGATCGAGGATATCCCACTCCTCCTGAGTAAAATACACAGACACTCTTCAAATGGGACTGAGAGCTGCGAGAAAGACAGAGAAAAAAAGCCCTCTTTAATCAGAAATAATATTTCGTGAAACTATTCCTCTATAAACAGAAATAATTTGGCCAACACACTGTAAGCTTTTATAATTCATTGATTAATAACCAATTTTTTAAATTATTCATGATTTCCCATGAGCAGTACCTTCACTCACTTACTGAAACCACTGCGCCCCTCATCCAATGACCAATAAAGACCAAACTTGGCACACAGAGCCCCCTGACCCACACTACATCCTACTATAGTTTGGGAAGGGTGGACCATGGATGATGGGACTTGAAGTACCTTCACTCACTTACTGAAACCACTGCGACCCTCATCTAATGACCAATAAAGACCAAACTTGGCACAAAGAGCCCCCTGACCCACACTACATCCTGCTATAGTTTAGGGGGGGGGTGGACCATGGATGATGGGACTTGCAGTACCTTCACTCACTTACTGAAAGCACTGCGACCCTCATCCAATGACCAATAAAGACCACACTTGGCACACAGAGCCCCCATGACCCACACTACATCCTGCTCTGCTGTCTTTTTACATGGTTACGTCCATATTAGGACTGGAAGGGACCATGAACTGTTGCGATGAAGATGAATGTATTGTCGAAGGCTTTCCTGGCTGGAATCACTGGGTTGTTGTAGATTTTCTGAGTTGTATGGCCCTGTTCTAGAGGCATTGTCTCCTGACGTTTCGCCTGCAGGCATCCTCAGAGGTTGTAAAGTATAGATATAGACCGGCTTGGGGACCCAGCAGTGCCCGGGTTATTTGAGAAAGGCATTGTGTGCCAAGGGTGGTCCTTATTAGTTATTTATGTGGCTCGCAGTGGTCTCAGGAAATGAGTGAAGGTACTTCAAGTCCCATCATCCATGGTCCATGCTCCTCTAGACTGCACCAGGATGTAGAGTAGGTCATGGGGGCTCTGTGTGCCAAGTTTGGCCTTGAGCCATCATTATTGGGAGTTGCAATGGTATCATGAAAGTACCGAAGGTACTGCAAGTCCCATCATCCATGGTCCACCCTCCCCAAACTGTAGCAGGATTTAGTTTGGGTCATGGGGGCTCTGTGTGCCAAGTTTGGTCTTTGTTGGTCATTGGATGAGGGTCACAGTGGTTTCAGTAAGTGAGTGAGGGTACTGGAAGTCCCGTCATCCATGGTCCACCCTCCCCAAACTGCATCAGGATGTAGTGTGGGTCTTGGGGGCTCTGTGTGCCAAGTTTGGTCTTTATTGGTCATTGGACCAATAACCAGAAACAATGGCCCTGGACCTAACTCGGCACACAGATCCACCATGACCAACTGAAAATATTGGAGGGGTTTGGGGGGAAACTGACCTACATTTCTGGAAGTTGTAGTTCATTTACATCCAGAGACACTGTGACCACCACCGATGAGGGATCTGGATTAAACTTGGCACAAAGAACCCCAATGACCAACTGAACCTACTGGAGGGATATGAGTTTATGTGCAGCCCTGAACCACACCAATGATGCATCTAGATCAAACCTGCCCAACATGACAAACTTTTAAGTACTGATGGAGTTTCAATGGGTTAACCTGGCATGATGTGAGTTGTAGTTCACCCACAACCTTATGTATTTTGTAAAATAAAAAAAAGAAGACCTTTTCAAATAACCCAGGCAATGTCGGGTACCCAAGTTTGTGTGTGTGTGTGTGTGTACACACACACACACACACACACACAATCATAGAATCCTAGAGTTGGAAGAGACCTTGTGGGCCATCCAGTCCAACCCTATTCTGCCAAGGAGCAGGAAAATTGCATTCAAAGCACCCCCGACAGATGGCCTTCCAGAATCTTTTTTAAAAGCCTCCAAAGAAGAAGCCTCCACCACACTCTGGGGCAGAGAGTTCCACTGCTGAACAGCTCTCACAGTCAGGAAGTTCTTACTAATGTTCAGGTGGAATCTCCTTTCCTGTAGTTTGAAGCCATTCCTCCACTGCGTCCTAGTCTCCAGGGCAGCAGAAAACAAGCTTGCTCCCTCCTCCCGATGACTTCCTCTCACATATTTACACATGGCACAGCTGGCTGGGTGTCAGCTGCATTAAGAAAGGTCATGAGTTTGAAGTCAGCCCGGGTGGGAGTGAGCTTCCGGCCAATTTTGTGAAGCTTGTTGTCAACCTTTGCAACCTGAAAGACAGTTGCATCTGTCAAGTAGGAAATTTAGGTGCCACCTATGTGTGGGGAGGCTAACTTAACAAATTGACGAGGCCATAAAAAATCTCCAGCAAAAAACATTTTATTTATTTATTTATTTATTTACAGTATTTATATTTCGTCCTTCTCACCCCGTAGGGGACTCAGGGTGGATTACAGTGTACACATTACATGGCAAACATTCAATGCCATAGACACACAACACATATAGACAGACAATCAGAGGCTATTTAAAATTCCAACTTCTGGCCATCAGGGGGGCTGTTGCTTCACCGTCCATCTGCGACACTGATAAAGTACTTTCCGCATGCTTTTTGCTGGCTGACACCCAGCCAGCTGCGCCACAGTCCTGGGCAGGGAATGCGGAAAATACTTCATCAGTGTCGCAGATGGACGGTTTATTTATTTATTTATTAGTTCCACTTAATATACCGCTCTCTCTGGAGCCCAGAGCGGTTTACAGAATTAAAATAGCAATAAAACATTTCAAATCAAACATAAAACACAGTAAAAACCAATATAAAACCCCAGTTAAAATCCCATTCCCCACACTGTAACAAAACAGCAGAGGTACGATGGCGGCAGGTGGCAGCGCTACTGGACGGCATTGGTTATGGGCCAAATGCCTGTCTGAATAGCCAGGTCTTAACGGCTCTACGGAATGGCAGCAGATCGCGGATAACCCGTATCTCCTCAGGAAGAGTGTTCCAGAGGGTTGGGGCGGCCACAGCAAATGCCCTCTGCCGCGTGCTAGAGAGCAGTAGACCTTAATGCCAGGCACCTCCAATAAGTTGAGCCCTTCTGAGCGCAGTGATCTCCTGGGCACGTAAGGGGTAAGCCGCTCCCTCAGGTACACTGGCCCCAAACCATATAAGGCCTTGAAAGTTAAAACTAACACCTTGAAGGTGACCCGGAATTCAATTGGGAGCCAGTGCAACTCACGCAGGAGTGGAGTCACGTGAGTGGATCTTGAAGCTCCTGAGAGCAGGCGTGCTGCTGCGTTCTGCACCAGCTTGAGTTTCCGGATCACCGATAAGGGTAGGCCAATGTACAGCGCATTACAGTAATCGAGCCTCGAGATGACTGTGGCTTGGATCACCGTGGCTAGGTCGCAACGGGAGAGGTAAGGGGTAACGGGACAGTGAAGCGACAGCTCCCCTGGTGGCCAGAAAAAGTTAAATAGCCTCTCACTGTCTGTCTATATGTGTTGTGTATCTATGGCATTGAATGTTTGCCATGTATGTGTTCATTGTTATCCGCACTGAATCCCCTGCGGGGTGAGAAGGGCGGAATATAAATACTGTAAATAATAATAATGTCTCCTCTCAGCCTTCTGTTCTGCAGGCTAAACATGTCCAGCTCTTTAAGCCGCTCCTCATAGGGTTTGTTCTCCATACCCTTTAGTCGCACTCCTCTGGACACCTTCCAGCATGTCAATATCTCCCTTCAATTGTGGTGCCCAGAATTGGACACAGTGTGATTCCAGTTGTGGTCTAACCAAGGCAGAATAGAGCATGGTAGCATGACTTCCCTGGAACTAGGCACTAGACTCCTTATGCTCCATATAGATAGATAGATAGATGGATAGATAGATAGATAGATGGGAGAGGGGGGGGATAAAAACATGAATGCTAATAAAATGAAAACTAAAAATAAATAGTTTAAAATTGACTGGGAAGGCAAGTCAGAAAAGATTGCTCTTCAGTTGTGTATGGCATTGAATGTTTGCCATGTATGTGTTCATTGTTATCCGCACTGAATCCCCTGCGGGGTGAGAAGGGCGGAATATAAATACTGTAAATAATAATAATGTCTCCTCTCAGGCTTCTCTTCGTCAGGCTAAACATGCCCAGCTCTTTAAGTCGTTCCTCATAGGGCTTGTTCTCCAGACACTTGATCATTTTAGTCGCCCTCCTCTGGACATCTCCCTTCAATTGTGATGCCAAGAATTGGACACAGTGTGATTCCAGATGTGGTCTAACCAAGGCAGAATAGAGTATGAGTAGCATGACTTCCCTGGATCTAGGCACTATACTCCTTATGCTCCATATAGATAGATTGGGGGGGGGGACGACACACGAATGCTAATAAAATGAAAACTAAAAATACAGAGTTTAAAATTGACTGAGAAGGCAAGCCAGAAGAGATTGCTCTTCAGTTGTGTATTCAATTCTAACAGCCATTTAGCCACTGGATCTCTTCTGGCAGGTCGTTTCAAAGCCTTAGGTGTTCATTTTCACTTAGCATCATTTCAGAAAACTATCCTCTCTCTAGCTGCCAAAACCGAAAGAGGTCTCCTGCTCTAATGGACTGCTTGATGCAGGAAGTCTCATTTCCAGAATACAAATATAAAGCAGCAACATAAATAAAATTGGGAGGGGGGAGGGGAAGAGAGAGAGAGAGAGAGAGAGAGAGAGAGAGAGAGAGAGAGAGCAACGACTTCACCTGGAGTAATGACCCTGCTTCCAATTCTGGGCAACACCATTCAAGGAGGAGATGGACATGAAGGTCAACGGTCTGGAAGGCAAGGCAGAGATAGAGGCTTAGGGAGCTGGGAGGGTTGAGCTTGGAGAAAAGAAGGCTGGGAGAAGGGAAAACTGGGGTCTGGTGTAAATGTGGAAAAGGAGCCCCCCTTGAAGAAGGCACAATGGAGCTGTGGATTCAAACTGCAGGGAAAGAGATGCCACCTAAACAGCTAGGAAGGCGTTTTGATCCAGGGATATGCTGCTACTGCCTTGGAGTCCAGGGGAGCCACTTTCTCTGGAGAAGCTGGCCGGGCATCTGCTGGGAGAGCTTGAATTGTGTCTTCCTGCTTGGCAGGAAGCCTGATCTGGCCACAGTGGTCCACGCTCTGGTTACATCCCACATAGATTACTGCAACGTACTCTAGCCCAGTCCTTCCTTCCCATTGAGAAATCCCATCCAGAGGTTCTGAGAGGAGAAAGAAGAGAGGGGGAGAGAGGAGAGCAAGCAGATAGATACATTATTCTGTATCAGGCAGGGGTGGGGAGGGGGGTGTATGGAGAGAAAAGGGGTGCATCAGTGTCCTCCTTCTCCGATGTCCCCCCTCCTTCTTGGTCCCTTTCCCCCAAACACCCACCTCTTTCTCAGGAGCAGATCAGGCAGGTGGGCAGGAAGGAGAACACCAGCCAGGCCCACTTCCCAGAAAGGCATGAGGAAGGAAGTAGTAGTGGGAGGAGAAGGAGGGGGGATCTTCCAGGGAGGAGCCTAATGAATGGCTAGAAAGGAAAGGGTGGGCTCCCAATGCGCCCCCTGCGTCCAGAGGAGGGAGAGAGAAGAGCAGCACATCTGCCTGAGAAGCAGGAGGTCCAGGCTGGAGTTGTGACGCCCTCCAATCCTGACATGGGCTGCCAGGCTGATTTATGCATTTCTAAACTGAGCATCTATCTCATCACACTGTTTTGATTACTGCAACGTGCTCTACGTGGGGCTGCCTTTGAAGACTGTTTGGAAACTTCAACAAGTCCAACGGGCGGCAGCCAGATCGCTTACTGGAGTATCATACAGGGAGCATACCAGACCCCTTTATGTCAACTCCACTGGTTGCCGGTCCGTTTCCAAGCACAATTCAAAGTGCTGCTCTTGGCTTATAAAGCCCTATATGACTCCGGCCCAGTTTACTTGTCCGAACGTATCTCCCTCTACGTTCTGCCTCGTAGCCTAAGATCCACTGGGGAGACCTTGCTTTCGGTCCCACCAGCTTTGCAAACACGGCTGGTGGGAACGAGGGACAGGGCCTTCTCGGTGGTGACCCTCCGCCTGTGGAACTCGCTCCCCAGCGAAATGAGATCGGCATCCTCCCTCCTTTCTTTCAGAAGAAAACTGAAGATGAGGTTGTGGAACCAGGCTTTTGGCTAATGGATATAACGGCAACTGAACATTGAATCAGACCAGTTGATTGTTGCAATGGAAAAGGCTTTATGATTGTTTGACTAATGTGGTTTTAATCTATTGTATTTGTATGTTTTTATCTTGTTATTATAATTGTAATTTATTGCGGCATCAAATCGTTGCCATTGTTAGCCGCTCTGAGTCCCCCTGCGGGGGTGAATTGAGCAGGGCAAAAATGCTGTAAATAATGAATAAATAGGTAGATCGATCAGGAGGACTGATGGGAGTTGTAGTCCAAGAATAGGTAGAGAAGGAAGAAAGAGGAAAAAGAGGAAGGGAAAGAAAAGGAAGGGAGGGAAAGAAGGGAAGAGAAGGAAGAAAGGAAAAAGAGGAAGGGAAAGAAAAGGAAGGAAGGGAAGAGGAAGAGAAGGAAGAAAGAGGAAAAAGAGGAAGGGAAAGAAAAGGAAGGGAGGAAAGGAAGAAAAGAGGAAGAAAAGGAAGAAAGAGGAAAAAGGAAGGGAAAGAAAAGGGAGGGAAGGAAGGGAAGAGGAAGGGAAGGAAGAAAGAGGAAGGGAAGGAAGAAAGAGGAAGGGAAAAAAGGAAGGGAGGGAAAGAAGGGAAGAGGAAGAGAAGGAAGAAAGAAGAAAAAGAGGAAGGGAAAGAAAAGGAAGGGAAAGAAGGGAAGAGGAAGAGAAGGAAGAAAGAGGAAAAAGAGGAAGGGAAAGAAAAGGAAGGGAAAGAAGGGAAGAGGAAGAGAAGGAAGAAAGAAGAAAAAGAGGAAGGGAAGGAAGGGAAGAGGAAGAGAAGGAAGAAAGAGGAAAAAGAGGAAGGGAAAGAAAAGGAAGGGAAAGAAGGGAAGAGGAAGAGAAGGAAGAAAGAGGAAAAAGAGGAAGGGAAAGAAAAGGAAGGGAAAGAAGGGAAGAGGAAGAGAAGGAAGAAAGAAGAAAAAGAGGAAGGGAAGGAAGGGAAGAGGAAGAGAAGGAAGAAAGAGGAAAAAGAGGAAGGGAAAGAAAAGGAAGGGAAAGAAGGGAGGAGGAAGAGAAGGAAGAAAGAGGAAAAAGAGGAAGGGAAAGAAAAGGAAAGGAGGGAAGGAAGGAAAGAAGAAGAGAACGAAGAAAAAAGGAAAAAGAGGAAGGGAAAGAAAAGGGAGGAAGGAAGGGAAGAGGAAGAGAAGAAAGAAAGAGGAAAAAGAGGAAGGGAAAGAAAAGGAAGGGAGGGAAGACGAAAATAAGGAAGGAAGGGGAGAAGAAGAAAGAGAGAATGAGGGAGAGAAAGAAAGAGAGAATGAGGGAGGGAAGGTTGGCTGCAGCAACGTGTGGCAGGTACAGCTAAATAATACAATACAAATACAATACAAAACAATACAAAACAAATACCAATACAAAACAATACAAATATAATACCAATACAAATTCCAATACAATACAATATAGTGTGTTCTGCTATGAGAGAAGGCTTACCTCTGCTTCTCCTGGATTGTTTTGGTTTTCTCTTCCTACCTTCTAGGAAGCGCCGCTCTCTGGTCAACCGGAAGCAGGGGTACCACTCTTTCCCTCCCTCTCGCTGCGCCTGGAGCTTTCTCCACCATAAGGAGGAGGGGGACAGGAACGAGAGAGCAGCGCTTCCCAGAGAGGCAGTGAGGAAGCTCCAAGGGAAGCGAGAGAGAGGGAAGGAGCGGCGCTACTGCTGCCCCCCTCTTGGTCCTCCAAAGGAACTAACTTCCAGGCTTCTTTGGACTTCAGCTCCCAGAATCCTCAGCTGCCTGCGCCAATGGCCAGGGATTCTGGGAGCCGGAGTCCAAAACACCAAGGAGGCTTACAGACAGAAGAGAGGAGAAGGAACCCTAGAGTTGGAAGGGGCCCCTAAAGAATCTTTATGTTTATAGAATCTTAGGACCCTTCCACACAGCCCTATATCCCAGAATATAAAGGGAGGAAATCCCACATTAGCTGAGTGTGGACTCACTCAGATAACCCAGTTCAAAGCAGATATTGTGGCATTTTCTGCCTTGATGTTCTGGGAAATAGGGCTGTCTGGAAGGGCCCATAGTACCTTGGTTATGGAAAGGGCTGGTGGCAAGCTGCGAGGGTTGAATGAAAAGTAATGCCTCCACCTTCGTAACTTCTCAACAGATGGCAGTACTGGTGTGCGGCAGGTACTGGCTTGTTCAGTAGACTCTCCTGTACACTTCCATTTCGGCGGGAAGCCTTAGCGTTGAACTGTTGTGTTGTTAAAGTGCAAAGTATGGAACCCTGCGCAGATGCTCGGTCAATGCGACTTAAGCAACGTGCAGTCATTGAATTATTGACAGCAGAAGGTGTCGCCCCAAAGGAGATTCATCCGAGAAGGCAAGCTGTTTGTGGTGATTGTGTTGATGTGAGTACTGTGCGTCGTTGGGTGAGTAAGTAAAGATGTTGAGGTGGGAACATCTGACTTGCGTGACAAACAAAGAGTTGGACGTCCTGTGACAGCAACCACCGAGTTTCACAAGCAAAAGGTTGACAGATTGATTCAGGATGATTGTTGTATCACTCAGAGAGAAATTTCAAGCATAATCGACATTTCACAAGAACATGTGGGTCACATTATTGCTTTGCTTGCCTATCAGAAGGTCTGTGCACGATGGGTACCTAGGATGCTGATGCCTGAAAGATCAGAGACTGGATCTCACCACCGTATGGCATCCTCCATACAATCCAGATTTAGTACCATCTGACTTCCACCTGTTCCCAATAATGAAAGAAGATCTGCGGGGACATCATTATGCTTCTGATGAAGATGTTGAGAGAACTGTGAGACGCTGGTTGCGGAAACAGAGTCTCGACTTCTTCTGTGACGGCTTCAGAAAACTTGTTCATTGTCGGCAGAAATGTATCCAATTGTCTGGTGATTATGTGGAAAAGTGAATAGTGGTAGTTAAAGAGCACATTCTAAGGACTATTTCTGCGCTTCATTTATTAAAATATTCCCATCCAAACCCAAGTAACAAAGGTGGAGTCATTGCTTTTCATTCGACCCTCATATTTAACCTTGAGGTCAAGCACGCCAATATCACCTTCCTTCACCCCAACTAACCCCTAGTCAACCCTTGCCCCCTGTTCACCCAACCCTTGTTACATTCCGAATAGATTACTGCAATGCACTCTACGTGGGGCTGCCTTTGAAGATTGTTCTGAAACTTCAACTAGTCCAACGGGCGGCAGCCAGATTGCTCACTGGAGCATCATACAGGGAGCATGCCATCTCCCTGTTGTGTCAGCTCCACTGGCTGCCTGTCCAGTAATGAGCACAATTCAAAGTACTGGTTTTGACCTTTAAAGCCCTATACGGTTCTGGCACAGCTTACTTGTCTGAACATATCTCCCTTTATGACCCACCTCAAAATTTACGATCTTCTGGGGAGGCCCTGCTCCTTCATCACAAATACATTTGGTGGAGACGAGAGACAGGGCCTTCTCGGTGGTGGCCCCTCGCTTGTGGAATTCACTCCACAGCAACATTGGGTTAACCTCTTCCCTCCTTTCCTTTAGGAAAAAGTTAAAGACGTGGCTATGGGACCAGGCATTTGGTTAGATAACTGGGTAGCCGGCGGACAATAAATGATGACTGTGGACTGGCTTCGGATTGCAGAACTCGGATTATTTGTAAAGTTGTATTTTTAATTGTATTTTTAAAATTTATTTAAAATTTATTTATTTATTGGATTTGTACACCACCAATCCCAGAGGCTCGGGGCGGCTTACAACACAATGTGTCCGGACACAAATATGTAAAATACAATAAAACAGTAAAACACAATAATATACAGACGGGAATCATAAACATTCAAAAGACTGCCTAAATAAATGTGTCTTGCACACTCTGCGAAAGGCATTTTAATGGGTCTTAATCTGATTAATGTGTCATTTATTGTGTAATTGTTGTTTTTATTGATTGTATATGTGGGCATCAAATCGCTGCCAGTTGTGAGCCAACCTGAGCCCCCCTCCGGGGGTAGAGAAGGGCGGGGTATAAATATTTCCCACCAGATTCCAAGGAAGCCCCTCGGATACTGGACCAGTGCCTGGCCACTGTGACGGTCTGGATGCGGAGAAACAAGCTGGGGATCAATCCCAATAAGATAGAGGTCCTCCTGGTCAGTCGTGTGTCTGACTGGGGTATTGGGTGGCAACCTGTGCTGGACGGGGTTGCATTCCCCCTGAAGTCACAGGTCCGCAGTTTGGGGGTTGGCGGTGGCCGGGAGGGCCCTTTGCACAGTTAAAACTTGTGCGCCAACTGCGACCATACCTCGTGAAGTCTGACTTGACCATGGTGGTCCACGCCTTGGTTACCTCTTGACTGGATTACTGCAATGCACTCTACGTGGGGCTACCCTTGAAGATGGCCTGGAAACTTCAACTTGTCCAACGCTCGGCTGCCAGAGTAATAACTGGGGCAGGTTACAGGGAGCGGTTGACCCCCCTGTTCAAAGAGCTCTACTGGCTGCCGTTTGTTTTCCGGGCCCAATTCAAGGTGTGGGTGATTACCTATAAAGCCCTAAACGGTTCGGGACTCGCCTACCTTTGTGACCGGATCTCCCTCCATGAAACACTTCAAACCCTCCGCTCCTCGGGGGAGGCCCTAATTTCACCTCTGCCAGTCTCACAGACTGGTGGGCACAAGAGAGAGAGCCTCCCCCCCCCCGTGCCCCCGTCCCCGACTCTGGAACTTCTTGCCTGGAGAGATTAGGAAAGCCCCCACTTCCAAAAACACCTTAAAACCCGGCTTTTCTGCTGTGCCTTCGGAGAGTAGTAATTTAATTTTTTACCATTGCTCTCCTCAATGCCCCTGTTTTTGGAGTCCATTCCCCCCTCCTTGTTTACATGTTTACATGTTTATGTGCGCTCTCCCTCACAAAGAAGATACTCCGTTTATCTCACCCTGAGTTTTTAACACTTTATATTTGTACATGTGGCCCCCTTTGTCATTTGTGATTTTAGATATCTATTTGCATATTGCTCTTTTATTTATATGCATGCATTTATATTGTGTTTATTAATGTTTTGATTTTTGTATTATTGTAATTTGTTGTTTGGGCTTGGCCTCATGTGAACCGCCCCAAGTCCCCAGTGGGGAGATGGTGGCGATGTATAAATAAAGTTTATTATTTATTATTATAAAATAAATAAATAAATAAATAAACAGAACATGGCCATATAGCCTGAAACACCTACAACAACCCAACTTCCTGACTGTGAGACCTGTTCAGCAGTGGAGCTCTCAGCCTCAAAGTGTGGTGGAGGCTCCTTCTTTGGAGCTGGATGGGGTGCTTTGAAGGTGACTTTCCTGCTTCTTGGCAGAATGGGGTTGGGCTGGATGGCCCACCAGGTCACTTCCAACTTTAGGAAAATTCTCTCTCGGCATTACTTCGCGAACAAAGATTCGGGAAGGACTCATCCCACGCTTTTTTTACAAGTGTGTTGATGACTAAAAAGGCCAATCTGAGTTAGGCAAGTTCGGTTGCAGAAAGCACAGCAGAAAGTCTTCTTGGGTGATGTTTTTTCCAAGTTGCGGTTCTTTCTGCGTTGTCGTTTCTCTTCGAGACCCGTTCGGCGTGTCTTCTCGAAAGAGGCCGCAGCATTGTGGATAGTGCATCTCCATGCCTCCCGGTGTGAGGCCAGGGTGGACCATTGTTGGTGATCAATCTGGCCGAGCCTGAGATGTTGTTTCAGGGAGTCCTTATATCTCTTTTTGGGGGCACCTCTCTTGCGCCGACCCGTGGCGAGTTCACCATAGAGTAGTATCTTTGGGAGGCGGTGGTCCTCCATCCTAGAGACCTCGTGCCCTGCCCAGCTCAGCTGTGTTCTCAATAGCATGGTCTCAAGGCTGGTGACTCCTGCTTGCTCAAGGACAGCAACATTCGTCACATAGTCGTTCCAGTGTATATTTAGGATTGTGCGATGAAAGCGTTTGAGGAGTCGTAGGTGTTGGCGATAGGTGACCCATGTTTCAGACCCATAGAGGAGAATAGACAGTACGATCGCTCTGTACACACTGATTTTGGTGCTTTGCCTCAGGTGCTTGTTGCTCCAGACTCTTTTTGTGTAGCCTTCCGAATGCACTGTATGCCTTTGCTAATCTGTGATCTCTCTCTTTGTCAATCTTGGCATCTGAAGAGATGATGCTTCTATGAAATCTGTCTGGCAGCAAAGTCAAACAATCAAAACAAGGTTCTGTTCCTGTCTTGAAAGTGTGTGTTCCTGTTTGAGTGTGCAGTGCTGACTTGGGCAGAAGTGGTGCCACCCCAGGAGGTTTCTTTGTGTGGCAGATCCTTCATGAAACGCCTGGACTTCCAAACCAGGAATAGAGCATCCTCCTCCCCCCACCCACCCATCCTTCCTCCTTCCCACTCTTCTCTGAAGCAACTCCTCCTCTCCCCCCTCCTCTCCCTTTCTCTCCACCCTTTCCCCTCCTCCTCTTCCTCCTCCTCTTCCCACTTCCATTCCCACGCTTCCCTTTCCGGAAACGGGAAAGCAAGCTCGCTCTTTTGTATCTCCTTTCTAGAGTCGGGGATCTTGCTGGGCTCTGAATAAGGTAAGAGGGGGGAGCCTTAGCTGGGGAGACAGGCACCCCAATGGCAGGGGTGATCACAGAAGCAGAGAATATTATTATCCACAAAGGAAGACACAATCCAATCCCTCCCAATAGATGGCCACTCTGCTTCTGTCCCTAGAATCCAAGAGCTGGAAGGGACCCCTAAAGGACATCCAGCCCAACCCTTTTTCAAGAGAGATTTATTTATTTATTTATTTATTTATTAGTCAATTTTATATTCCGCTCCTCCCAGCAGGCTCGGGGCGGATCACAACAAAGATAAAATGTACAATACAAATGTACAGCGATAAAACAATAAAAACACAGTCATAATCCATAGTCAACTGATTACAAGTCATTGGTCTTGGGTTCGAGTATTGGTGAGCCTCTTCGTTCGAATCAGCCGAAGGCTGTTCTAAAAAGGACAGTCTTACAGGCTCTTCGGAAAGGACCAAGTTCATGTATTGCCCGGGCATGGTTGGGTAGCGAATTCCAGGACATGGGAGCCACAAATGAAAAGGCCCGTTGTCTTGTACTGGACAGGTGGCAGGAACGGGGTGATTGAATCCTAGAATCCTAGCGTTGGAAGAGACCTGGTGGGCCATCATCCAGTCCAGGGGTGGGGAACTATTTTTTCCAAGGGGCCACACGAGAGCCAAAAAATATTATGGAGGGCCGCACCTAAAGGCTGAACTACATTCCAATCTACATTATTTATTTATTTATTTACTATATTTACTATATATTACACATCATTAATATTAACATATTAATATATCAAGAAATATTCATATATTATTAGTATTAATATAATTATTATAGTATATATATATAGACATAATATATTGAAATTATTATATAATATAATATAGCATTATATTATATTATTATAAAATTATTATTATAAAATAATAATAAAAACCACTAAAATAAAATAAAATTCGAGAAGACAAGGAGCGAACCAAGGTGGAGGCTGACATCCTCAAGAGAGGAAGGATCCCAAGATGGAATGGCCCAATGGACCCAGCCCAGAGGATAACAAAGCGGACCCAGCCGCCACCGCAGCAGAGCAGAGCAGCAGACGATCGGAGGCTGCAGGCCTCCACCCGCTCTCACCCCCAGCCGTTCCCCAGCTGATCGCCCTGCCATGGAGTGTCTGACATCCCGGCTTTGGAGTGCCTGCCATCCTGGGAGGTGATCCGGGCCTGCAGCGGGAGCACTCGGCGAGCTGCAACGGGTGATCGCCCTGGCGAACCGGAAGACGATCGAGTCTTCTAGGTCACCAGGGCGATTAGCCACTGCAGCTCGCCGACTGCTCCCGCTGCAGGCCCGGATCGCCTCCTGGGATGGCAGGCACTCCAAAGCCGGGATGGCAGGCACTCCAAAGCCACCGCTCCTCCGATTGTTCTCCGGAGTGGCGGGCTGTCTGCCGACGCAGGCCCCACAGCCCGCAATGGGATGGCGGCAGCGGCATCCCTTCCTCTTGGACCCGCTCCCGACGCTCTTCTCCCCGGGCCGGTCAGAATCGGCTGCCGGGCTGGATACAGCCCGCGGGCCGTAGGTTGCCCAGGTCTGATCCAGTCCAACGCCATTCTGCCATTCTGCCAAGAAGCAGGAAAACTGCATTCAAAGCACCCTCGACAGATGGCCATCCAGCCTCTGCTTAAAGGAACAGTTTTTAGTCAGGAAGTTCTTCCTAGTGTTCAGGTGGGATGCGTTGCTGCGAGTTTTCCTGGCTGTCTGGGCCATGTTCCAGAAGCATTCTCTCCTGACGTTTCACCCACATCTATGGCCGTCATCCTTGTCAGACTACACAAAGAAGCCACTGAAATCCAGAAGCATGCGGGGAATTTCAACAGAAAGGAGGAAACCATGAACATAAACAAAATCTGGCTACCAGTATTTTTTTTTTTAAAAAACTCTAGAATCAGGACAGTAAATAAAGAAAAACACTCAAAAACTGGGGAATTCCAGACAAGGAACAATCAAGGCCAGCTACTCACCTCACAACAAAGGATCCCCCCGGGCAGTAACCAGCCAGGCCTTGAAACTGCAGGCCATTAAATGCTAATCAAGGTGGCCAATTGCAACATTCCCATTTGCCTCCAACAGACAAGAGTTCTTTCCCCCGCCCTGGATATTATTCTACAGGTATATAAACCCCATTTTCCTAGCTTCCAACAGACCTCACAGCCTCTAAGGCAGTGTTTCCCAACCAGTGTGCCGTGAGCGATCATCAGGTGTGCCGTGGGAAATTGGCACTCTCCCCACTCCTAGCAGCCACCTCACAGGTTTCCAAGAAACAAATTGAGCCTCTCCGCTTAGAAATTTATTTATTTTTTTACTATTTTACTGGATTTTTCGAGAGTTGCCTCCCCCTCCCCAAGGAACTGTTTATAACAGCTTCATGACATCCATAGTCAACTGGAAGCAAGTTTCACTCAGGGTGAAATTTCACAAGGGTCTGGAGAACAAGCTCTATGAGGAGCGGCTTGAAGAGCTGGGCATGTTTAGCCTGAAGAAGAGATGGCTGAGAGAAGACATGATAGCCATGTATAAATACGTGAGAGGAAGTCATATCTATGTTGTTTTCATCGAAACAGGCCCAGGTTTCACACTGAGTGTATAAATACATTTAAAAACATATTAACTATATGTATTACGGTGTTAGAGTGTCATTTTGTGTCATTTTGGTTGGTGGTGTGCCCCAGGATTTTGTAAATGTAAAAAATGTGCTGCGGCTCAAAAAAGGTTGAGAACCACTGCTCTAAGGATGCCGGCCTTAGACACCAAGGAATGGGTTCAAATGGCAGGGAAAGCGATTCCACCTAAACGTTTGGAAGAACTTAACTGAAGGTTGGAGATGTTTGATAGTGGAATATGCTGCCGTGGAGTCCCTTTTTCTGGAGGTTTTTAAGCAGAGGCTGGATGGCCATCTGTTGAGGGCGATTTGATTGGGTCTCTCTGCATGGCAGAAGCGGGTTGGAGTGATGACCTATGTGGTTTCTTCTGTGATTCTAGGATTTGCAATTATATGTCATGTTATTTCTGTATTGTCGTTACATTGTTCATATGTTATTTCCCCCCCCCCCCCTCCTTTCAGGCCCCGGTCTTCTTTGCGGAAGGCCTTAAATTTCTCCAGGGAGAAGGAGGAGGTGGATTCCTGGATCCGGACCAGAGAGCTTCTACAAGGGCATTGAGATGGAAGACGATGGGGTGGTGGACACTCTGGGTAAGGTGTCCCTTTTGTTTTGTTTTCTTCTCCTTCTCTGGAAGCGCTCTTTTGCAACGTAATGTTATTTCCTGCTGTTCAAATCCATGGCTCCATTGCGTCTCCTTCTCCAGAGCAGCAGGAAACAAGTTTCCTTCCTCCCCAAACGTGACCTCCTTTCCGCTATGGCAACATGGCTCGTGTCCCCTTCTCCCAGCTGCCTGAATGATCCAAGATGCTTGGGAAGTGTTCGAATTGTGATTTTTTTGATACGAAATCCAGCATATAGATCTCATTTGCTATGACATACTGTGGTTTTGTGTCAATAACATAATAAAGGATTTAAAGATTGAACTGCAAAGGTGGTCCCAGTGGTTATCGGCACAATGGGTGCAGTGCCTAAAGGCCTTGGCCTGCAATTAAACACAATCAGCCCTGACAAAATTACCATCTGTCAGCTGCAAATGGCCACCCTACTCGGATCTGCATGCATTATTTACCAATACGTCACACAGTCCTAAGCACTTGGGAAGTGTCCAATGTGTGATTCAATACAAAAGCCAGCAGAGTGATCTTGTTTGCAGTGTCCTTGTCTTGTTATGTATCAGATAATGATAATGATAATAATATCAGCCACTGATTGAGGTTCTGTGTTTTAGCCTGCCACTTTTGGACTCTTGCTTGCTGATCTATGCCGGGAGCTTGACAGGGGGAGGGTGTCCCTGTTGGTTCTGCTGGACCTCTCAGCGGCCTTCAATACCGTCGACCACGGTATCCTTCTGGGACGCCTCACAGCAATGGGCCTTGGAGGTACTGCATTTCAGTGGCTCCAGTCCTTCCTCGAGGGTCGCTCCCAGAAGGTGTTGCTAGGGGACTCCTGCTCGGCCCCACGACCATTGTACTGTGGGGTCCTGCAGGGCTCAGTACTGTCCCCTATGTTATTCAACATATACAGTACATGAAGCCGTTGGGAGAGATCATCTGGAGTTTCCTGGTGCTGTGTCATCTGTACACAGATGGTGTCCAACTCTGTCACTCCTTCCCACCTGCTACTAAGGAGGCTGTTCAAGTCCTGAACTGGTGCTTGGCCGCTGTAACTTACTGGATGAGGGCTAACAAATTGAAACTAAATCCAGACAAGACAGAGGTCCTCCTAGTCAGTCGTAAGGCCGAACAGGGCATAGGGTTACAGCCTGTGCTCCCACTGAAGGCGCAGGTTCGCAGTCTGGGAGTGATCCTGGACTCATCGCTGAGCCTGGAGCCCCGGGTCTTGGCGGTGGCCGGGAGAGCTTTTGCGCCCGTACCTTGGGAAGTCTGACTTGGCCATGGTGGTCCATGCTCTGGTTACATCCCAAATAGACTACTGCAATGCTCTCTACGTGGGACTGCCCCTGAAGACTGCTCGGAAGCTGCAACTAGTCCAGCGCTCGGCAGCCAGGTTACTAACAGGAGCGGGGCACAAGGAGCATACAACTCCCTTGCTGCACCAGCTCCACTGTCTGCCAATTAGTTTCCTGGCACAATTCAAAGTGCTGGTTTTAACCTATAAACCTTACATGGTTCTGGCCCAGTTTACCTGTCCGAACGGATTCTCCCCTACGAACCATCAAGGACATTAAGATCCTTCGGAGAGGCCCTGCTCTCGATCCCGCCGGCTTTGCAAGCGCGACTGGTGGGGACGAGAGACAGGGCCTTCTCTGTGGTGGTCCCTCGGCTGTGGAACTCTCTCCCGAGCGATACTAGATCTGCCCCCTCTCTGTTGTCCTTTAGAAGGCTGGAGAAGACCTGGATGTGGAACCAAGCCTTCCCAGAATAGGCTGAGATTGGCTATTGTCTGAATGAATGACCACGTTTACAGATTGAGTGGAATTGTTTTGATGGCGATGTGGTTTTATGCTGGGTTTTTATGTATTTTAATATGTTGTTGTAGTTGTTTTTAAATTGTATAGCATTGAAGTTTTGCTGTTATGCCGGTCTGGGTCCCTCGATAGAGGTGAGAAGGTCGGGGTACAAAAGTTTTAAATAAATAAATAAATAAATGAGGTGTTCCTGCAATTATCTCTGTAGATCATATTTCTTATCTTAAGACATTGGCTTGCTGGCTGGTATTTGAACAGAGGATAATAATAATAATAATAATAATAACTTTATTTATACCCCGCCACCATCTCCCCAAAGGGACTCAGGGCGGCTTACATGAGGCCAAGTCCGTCAAATACAAAATACAAATACAACAGGGTGGGCCGGAGATATCAATGCCTCAGGTTGCATTGTAGTAAGTGGTTTGTGATTTGCTCTCCTCCACACTTGCATGTTGGGGACTCCACTTTGTGGCCCCATTTCTTAAGGTTGGCTCTGCATCTCGTGGTGCCAGAGTGCAGCCTTCCAAGTTGCCCATTTCTCTGTGTGTCCAGTTGGGGGAGTCTCTCATTTGATGTCAGCCATGGCTCTTTCCTTTATAGGACCCCCCTTTGAAAGAGCTTTCTCCCTCACAGATAATTTGCCCCATTGCTATGTCACCCCCCTGTTTTTATCTTTCTATTTTAATCTTTTCATGCGGCCCGCTCATTGTCCTGTGCCATAAATGTTTTTAATTTTATGATAATTCTATATTGATTGTAGTATCTTATAGTTTATGTTTTATGTAATTGATTATGTTGTTTTTTGATTGATTTTATTGTGTTGTTGGGGAGATGGTGGCAGGATACAAATAAAGATTATTATTATTATTATTATTATTATTGAGGTTCTGGGTTTTAGCCTGCCACTTTTGGATTCTTGCTTGCTGAGGTGTTCTTGCAAGTCTCTCTGTAGATCTTAGAAAACTATTTCTTGATTTAAGGTTTTGGCATGCTGTATGCTGTTTGGCATGCTCTCTCTCTCTCTCTCTCTCTCTCTCTCTCTCTCTTTCTGGCTCTTTGTCAAGAGGGCTTTGATTATGGTTTTTTTGTCCGGTGAAGGGAGTTGGACTAGATGGCCTTAAGTATTTTCTGTTGGTCGTGGGGGTTCTGTGTGGGAAGTTTGGCCCAATTCTGTCACTGGTGGGTTTCAGAATGCTCTTTGATTGTAGGTGAACTATAAATCCCAGCAACCACAACTCCCAAATGTCACGCTCTATTTTCCCCAAACTCCAATATTCATGCCAAGTTTGGTCCAGATCCATCATTGTTTCAGTCCACAGTGCTCTCTGGATGTAGGCGAACTAGAACTCCCAAACTCAAGGTCAATGCCCACCAAACACTTCTAGTGTTTTCTCTTGGTCATGGTAGTTCTGTGTGACAAGTTTGGTTCAATTCTATCATTGGTGGAATTCAGAATGCTCTTTGATTGTAGGTGAACTATAAATCTCAGCAACTACAACTCCCAAACGACAAAATCCATTTTTCTAGTGATGGTCACTCCTTGGTTTAGTAGATGTCTTGTGGCCAAATTTGGCAGCAACTCATCCAGCGGATTTTGAGTTATGATGTCACTCAAAACGAACAGAGAATTTATACACACACACAAGCTGTCCCCTGCCATGTGTTGCTGTGGCCCGGTCTGTGTATATGTTGTGTGTGTGTGTGTGTGTGTGTGTGTGTGTGTGTGTATATATATATATATATATTTGTATATGTGGTTTTGCACATGCATTGTAATGTATTTTTTATGTTTTTGGCTTTTAAAGTCTCTTCCGCTGTGTTTTTCAGTGCTTTTATGAGTGATGGTCACTCATTGGGTTGTTAGGTGTATTGTGTCCAAATTTGGTGTCAATTAGTGCAGTGGTTTTTGAGTTATGTTAATCCCACAAACGAACATTACATTTTATATATATAGCCGTCCCCTGCCTCACATTGCTGTGGCCCAGTTTATGTGTGTATATATGCATATGTGCGTGTATATATTAGTCATCAACGCGCTTGTAAAAAGCGTGGGATGAGTCCTTCCTGAATCTTCGTTCGCAAAGTAATGCCGAGAGAGAGAGATATTTGTGTAAATGTATATATATATGTCTGTTTGTGTATACAGTGTTCCCTCGCTACTTCGCGGTTCGCTTATTTCGGACTCACTGTTTCACGGATTAAAAAAATATGTATTTAAAATATGTATCATAGTATTTTAGCTATTTTGGGGGTTTTGTCGTTGCCGCTCTCCAAGGCACTTTCCCTCCTCAGTCCTCCCTTCATCCCTCCAGCCTTGAAGGGCTTTTCCTTCACTTTATGTGAAGTTTATAAAGACTTAAAATAGTGTATACCTACTAAAATAATGTATAAATATTAAAATAAATAGAGCATCTTTACATCGTGGTTTTTCACTTATTGCGGGAGGTCCTGGAACCTAACCCCAACAATAAGTGAGGGAACTCTGTATATGTAGTTTTATGAATTTGTTGTAATTTTTTGTTTTTTGGCTTTTTAAGACTTTTCTGCTATGTTTTTCAGTTGTTTTATGAGTGATGGTCACTCGTTGGCCTGAGACGTGTATTGTGTCCAAATTTGGTGTCAATTCGCCCAGTGGTTTTTGAGTTATGTTAATCCCACAAACTAACATTACATTTTTATTTATATATAGATCAGTGTTTTTCAACCTTTTTTGAGCTAGCAGCACATTTTTTACATTTACAAAATCCTGGGGCACACCACCAACCAAAATGACACAAAATGAGACTCTAACACAGTAATACATATAGTTAATACGTTTTTAAATGTATTTATACACTCAGTGTGAAACCAGGGCCTGTTTCAATGAACACAACATATATATGACTTCCTCTCACATATTTATACATGGCTATCATGTCTTCTCTCAGTCTTCTGTCCTTCAGGCTAAACATGCCCAGCTCTTCAAGCCGCTCCTCATAGAGCTTGTTCTCCAGACCTTTGTGAAATTTTACCCTGAGTGAATCTTTTTTCCAGTTAACTATGGATGCCATGAAGCTGTTATAAACAGTTCCTTTGGGGGAAAGGGGGAGGGCAACCCTCGAAAAATCCAGTAATAATTCTTGGAGCTCCACGAGAAACTTTTGCTTCCAAAAGGGCTCCACAGCTGAAAAAGTTTGAGGACACTTGCAGTAAAAGAAGGGTTTTTGCAAAGCCAAAATTCCCCGTTACTATGGCATCTCTGCAGACCCTTTCCCCCTCTCTGTTTATCAGGCACCCATAAGTCTTGCCCCCTTCCCCCCACACCCTGTCCTGGAATGTAAGCTCCCCATTGTGTTCTTGCAGCCAGGCCGCAGATTCGTTTTTCTCCTCCCTGTCTTTTGCCTCAGCGCCCCCCCCCCCACAAGCAACATAATCCCCTTTTTGTTTGGCTTTGCTCCCAAAAACTAGTCCCAGTCCCCATTGTTGTGGGATTAATACTGTGTCTATCAGTTCTATTTTCTGCGCGTTGTGCTGAGACAGTCTCTATAACAGGCATGGGCAAACTTCAGCCCTCTGGGTGTTTTGGAATTCAATTCCCACAATCCACAGCCAGTATTTGATTTGTAGTATGTATACATAATGTGTGTGTGACTTTTCTTCGCAAACAAAGATTCAGATTCAGGAAGGACTCATCCCACACTTTTTACAGGCGGGTTGATGACTAAAAAGGCCAATCTGAGATAGGCAAGTCTGGTTGCAGAAAGCACAGCAGAAAGTCTCCTTGGGTGATGTTGTTTCCAGGTTGCGGTTCTTTCTGCGTTGTCGTTTCTCTACGAGACTCGTTCGGCATGACTTCTCGAAAGAGGCCGCAGCATTGTGGATAGTTCATCTCCATGCCTCCCGATGTGAGGCCAGGGTGGACCATTGTTGGTGATCAATCTGGCCGAGCCTGAGATGCTGTTTCAGGGAGTCCTTATATCTCTTTTTGGGGGCGCCTCTCTTGCGCTGACCCATGGCGAGTTCACCATAGAGTAGTATCTTTGGGAGGCGGTGGTCTTCCATCCTAGAGACGTGCCCTGCCCAGCGCAGCTGTGTTCTCAATAGCATGGCCTCAATGCTGGTGATCTCTGCTTGCTCAAGAACATCAACATTCATCACATAGTCGGTCCAGTGTATATTTAGGATTGTGCGAAGACAGCGCTGATGAAAGCGTTTCAGGAGTCATAGGTGTTGGCGATAGGTGACCCATGTTTCAGACCCATATAGGAGAATAGACAGTACAATAGCTCTGCACACACTGATTTTGGTGCTTTGCCTCAGGTGTTTGTTGCTCCAGACTCTCCTGGGAAGCCTTCCGAATGCACTCTATGCCTTTGCTAATCTGTGAACTATCTCTTTATCAATCTTGGCGTCTGAAGAGATGATGCTTCCCAGGTAGATGAACTGCTGGACGGACTGAAGAGCAGATGCGCCTCTGCTGAAGTGGGGATGATGGTGTTCTTCCTGTGGCGCGGGCTGGTAGAGAACTTCCCTTTTCTTCAGGCTGACTTCCAGCCCAAACAGCTCTGCAGCTGTTGCAAAGCAGGATGTGAGGCGCTGCAGGGCTGCTTCTGTGTGGGCGACAAGTGCAGCATCGTCAGCAAAAAGCAGCTCACGGACTAGATAGTTCAGAGTCTTAGTGCGAGCCCTCAGGCGGCTTAAGTTGAACAAGCTACCATCAGTACGATAGCGTATATATATGCTGTCTTCTTCTTCGAGGTCTGCCGTAGCCTTTGGAGCATCATGCTGAAGAAGATTGTAAATAGGGTTGGTGCAAGAACACAACCTTGTTTCACTCCGTTAGTTATTAGAAAGGGCTCCGAGAGAGCATAATAAACTATGAGTTTATTTAATATAGTATTATATAATAGTAATATTATATTATAGATAGATAGATAGATCGCTTGGTGGCGATTCTATAATACAGTGTTTCTCAACCAGTGTGCCGGGGCACACTAGTGTGCCGTGAGCAATCGTCAGGTGTGCCGTGGAAAATTGGAACCTCCAGGAAGAGGGGGGGGGAGAGTCTAGTGTGTTGAAGTATAAAAACCCTAAGAAACCTACCTCGATAAAGGCACAAAATTACAAACACCCCCCCCCCCCCATTGTCTACTTGGTTTCTCCCTCTCCATGCATTAGGAAGGCCCGCCTCCCTTTCCCCAAGTAGAGACCTCCTCTTGCCTCCTGGGGGTTCTGTGTGGGAAGTTTGGCCCAGTTCTATCATTGGTGGGGTTCAGAATTCTCTTTGATTGTAGGGGAACTATAAATCCCGGCAACTACAACTCCCAAATGTCAAGGTCTATTTCTCCTGAACTCCATCTGCGTTCATATTTGGACATATTGAGTATTTATACCAAGTTTGGTCCTGATCCAACATTGTTTTGAGTCCACAGTGCTCTCTGGATATAGGTGAACTACAACTCCAAAACTCAAGGTCAATGCCCACCAAACTCTTATAGCATTTTCTCTTGGTTATGGGAGTTCTGTGTGGGAAGTTTGTGTCTTTCTGCCATTCTTGCCAGGATATCTATGTTGAGTTCATCGAAAAAGGCACAGGTTTCACACTGAGTGTATAAATACATTTAAAAACATATTAATTATATGTATTACTGTGTTAGAGTGTCATTTTGTGTCATTTTGGTTGGTGGTGTGCCCCAGGATTTTGCAAATGTAAAAAGTGTGCCGCAGCTCAAAAAAGGTTGGGAAACATTGCTATAATATATCACTAGATGGAGCCAAAGTATAGTAAGTCAACATTTAAGAAGCATATATGTCACAGTTGGATATCTTTTACCTAAAGGTATCCAAACCCCAATCGTGTATGGTCCAACAGAGTAACAGAGTTCCAGCGATAGAAGAGATTCCTGAGGTGGGAAACCTTAAATGAATTCAAAAGAAGCAATACTTTACACACGGAGATGACGTCCAGATCTGTCACTCTTTCACTATTAAGGAGGCTGTTCAGACCTTGAACTGGTGCCTGCTGTATTCGACTGGATGAGAGCTAACAAATTGAAATTGAATCCAGACAAGACAGAGTTACTGCGTCCAATTCTGGGCACCGCAATTGAAGGGAGAGGTTGACTCTTAAGATGGAATGTGTCCAGAGGAAGAGGGCGACCCAAAGGATCAAGGGTCTGGGGAACAAGCCCTATGAGGAGAGGCTTCAAGAGCTAGGCATGTTTAGCCTGCAGAAGAGAAGGCTGAAAAGTGACATGATGAGGGCCAGGGATCAAGATGGGAGGGGAAGTCATAGGGAGGAGGGAGCAGCTGGCCTGGAGACTAGGACTCAATGGAACAATGGCTTCAAACTACAGGAAAGGAAGAAGATTCCACCTGAACATAAGGAAGAACTTCCTGACTGTGAGAGCTGTTCAGCAGTGGAACTCTGCCCCAGAGTGTGGTGGAGGCTGCTTCCAAAGAAACAGAGGCTTTGAAACAGAGCCTGGATGGCCATCTGTCGGGAGTGCTTTGAATGTGATTTTCCTGCTTCTTGGCAGAATGGGGTTGGACTGGATGGCCCACCAGGTCTCGTCCAACTCTAGGATTCTCATTGTATCTTTGGTTTAAAAATGCCTTGCTTTGTGAGGTCTGTTGTGCTTTCTGGGCTGTATGGCCAATGTGTCCTAGCAACATCTTCCCCAATGTTTTGCCTGCATCTGTGGCTGGGGATCTGATGGTGTTAAAGCAAGTAGTGTATGTATACCTGTGGTATGTCCAGGGTGGGAGAAAGGACCAGTGTCTATTAACCAAGTGTGAAACCAGAGCTTCTATATCAGAGAAAGGGGTTTTACATCTAGTGGGAGACCTATGTCCCAACTTTCCAGAACAAGCAGTAGCCTATGAAGTTCTGCTTGTGTATTGTGGATTTCAAGGTCACAATAACTTTTTAAAAAATGTGTTCACCACCACTCCCAGAGGCTCGGGGTGCTTTACAGAGTTTCAGCAAAACAATAAAACAATACACATTAAAATATCATTAAGACTCGAAGGCTTGTCTAAGCAAGAAGGTCTTACAAGCTTTGCGAAAAGTTACCAAATTTCACAAAGCTCGAGTCTCAGGGGGCAGATTGTTCCACAGAACTGGAGCAATGATAGAGAAAGCCCTTCGTGGGGTTGCCGTCAGATGGTAAGCCTTCACGCCAGGAACATCTAAGAGATTCTGATCTTCTGATTGCAGTGATTTCAAGGGACTATATGGGGACAGGCGATCCCTCAAGTACACTGGCCCCAGACCATATAAGGGAAGAAGAGAGAGAGACACACACACATAGAGCGAGACAGAGAGGCAGAGATGGATGGTAGCCTGTCACCTGGCTCACGCCACCGCCCCCACCGCCCCCCAAATTCAGTGCCCCCCAAATTCTCCTGAGCCTTTCAGCGCCCCCCTAGATTGCCCCATTGCCCACCAGGGGGTGGTACTGCCCACTTTGGGAACCACTGATTTAGACATACAACACAAGACAGACAGAGGCAATTTAACATCTGGCCACCAGGTGGAGCTGTCACATATGTATATGTACATTGTAATCCGCCCTGAGTTCCTTGCAGGGTGAGAAGGGCGGAATATAAATACTGTAAAAAAATAAAAATAAAATAAAAATAAACTTCCAATCTCTGAATACTTTGCTTTCATAATTCCTAACAGGATTTTCTTTTCCTTTTACCCTAAGCAGGTAAGGAGCAAGACAGGCGGGATGATTTGGAGGCAGCTCTGCCATCATCATAACTGAGCAAATATAAAGCAGGGGGAAAGACATTGGAATGTCAAAAGAGAAGAAAACGTCACAAAAGAGACCAAACGAAGAACAGAAGCAAGAAATCTTTTCATTCTGAGGAGTCTATCACTTATGAACTCCTGAATGTCCAGGAAGTTCTTAAAGATGAAGGACCGGAAAAGTGTCATATCTCTGGGGAAAGTTTCAAAGATACATGTAAGACGAAGGTACGTTACAAAAGCCACGCAAGGGGAAAACCACAGTGCATGAAATGCGGAAAGAGCTTCGCTCGGCATGCCTCACTAGGTTCGCATCAGAGGACTCACGCAGCAGAGACACCCTATAAATGCACAGAAGGTGGAAAAAATGTCACAGGACAAAAAACATTTCCGTGCATTGAATGTAGGAAGGGTTTCAACACTAGTGGAAGTCTAAAATCACACCAAAGGACCCACATGGGGGAGAAACCATATACGTGCCTGGAATGTGGGAAGGGTTTCAGCACCAGTGGAAGTCTAAAACTACACCAAAGGACCCACACGGGGGAGAAACCGTATACATGCCTTGAATGTGGAAAGAGCTTCACTTAGAGGGCAGTTCTCAATTCGCACCAAAGAATCCACACAGGGGAGAAACCCTATCAATGTCTGGAGTGCGGAAAGAGCTTCACTTACAGAACAAGTCTAATTCTGCATTGAAGAACCCACACAAGGGAAAAGCCGTATACGTGCATGCAATGTGGGAAGAGCTTCAGTCAGAAATCAGGTCTAAATTCACATCAGAGAACCCACACAAGAGAAAAGCCATACGCATGCGCAGAATGTGGAAAGAGCTTCAATCGGAGAGAACAATTGCAATTGCATCAGAGAATCCACACCGGGGAGAAGCCACATCTATGCATCGAGTGTGGGAAATCCTTCAGACAGGGAGGACACCTACAGTTACATCAAAGAATCCACACAGGAGAAAAGCCGTATGTATGCAGGGAGTGTGGAAAATGTTTCCGTGACAGCGGACGCTGCCGTCTGCATGAAAGAACCCACACAGGAGAGAAACCGTATACGTGCGTTGAATGCGGAAGGAACTTCATTAATAGCGGACATTTAGATTTACATCAAAGAACCCACACAGGAGAGAAACCATATGCGTGCGTTGAATGTGGAAAGGGCTTCACTACCAGCGCAAGTCTAAAAACGCACCAAAGGATCCACACAGGGGAGAAACCGCATCAATGCGTGGAGCGCGGAAAGGGCTTCAGTCACAAGGGAGGTCTAAATTCACATCAAAGAACCCACGCGAGAGAAAACGCATATGCGTGCACGGACTGTGCAAAGACCTTTAATCACAAGTCAGGTCTATATTCGCATCGGAGAACCCACACAAAAGAAAGGCCGTACACATGCATGGAATGTGGCAAGAGTTTCAGTCGTGGTGATAATTTGCAAATACATCATCGAATCCACACGGGAGAGAAACCGTACAAATGCGCCGAATGTGGGAAGACCTTCAGACAGAAGGTACAGCTGCAGATACATCAAAGGATCCACACGGGAGAAAAGCCATACGCATGCAGGGAATGCGGGAAAAGTTTCCGGCAGAGTGGATATCTTCGTTTACATGAAAGAATCCACACGGGAGAGAAACCATACACATGCACGGAGTGCGGAAAGAGTTTCAGTAACAGTGGGCATTGTCGTTTACATGAACGAACACACACGGGAGAGAAGCCGTATAAGTGCACAGAGTGTGGGAAGAGCTTCAGTCTGAGTAGAACGCTTAAGTTGCACCAGAGAACTCACTCAAAGGAGAAGCCATATCAATGTACGCAATGTGGGAAGCGCTTCCGTAGCAACGCAAATCTGATTTCACATAAAAGAACCCACACAGGGGAAAAACCTCATAAATGCATGGAGTGTGGAAAGAGCTTCTCTTTTAGCGTGAATTTACGTGTACATCAAAGAACGCATACAGGGGAGAAACCATATAAATGTATGGAATGTGGAAAGTCCTTCCATCGCTGTGGCGTTCTGCAAGCGCATCAAAGAATTCACACAGGAGAAAAGCCATACATGTGCATGGAATGTGGAAAGGGCTTCGGTCGGAAAGAACAGCTGCGAGTACATCAGAGATCCCACGTGGGAGAGAAACCATAAAAATCCATATAGGGGAAAAGTCGTATATCCAACTCTGTCACTCCTTCCCACCTACTACTAAGGAGGCTGTTCAAGTCCTGAACCGGTGCTTGGCCGCTGTAACGGACTGGATGAGGGCTAACAAATTGAAACTAAATCCAGGCAAGACAGAGGTCCTCCTGGTCAGTCGCAAGGCCGAACAGGGCATAGGGTTACAGCCTGTGCTTGACGGGGTTACACTCCCCCCGAAGGCGCAGGTTCGCAGCTTGGGAGTGATCCTGGACTCATCGCTGAGCCTGGATCCCCAGGTCTCGGCGGTGGCCGGGAGAGCTTTTGCACAGTTAAGACACGCGTGCCAGCTGCGCCCGTACCTTGGGAAGTCTGACTTGGCCACGGTAGTCCATGCTCTGGTTACATCTCGAATAGACTACTGCAACGCTCTCTATGTGGGGTTGCCCCTGAAGACTACTCGGAAGCTGCAATCAGTCCAACGCTCGGCAGCCAGGTTACTAACAGGAGCGGGGTACAGGAAGCATACAACTCCCTTGCTGCGCCAGCTCCATTGGTTGCCAATTAGCTTCCGGGCACAATTCAAAGTGCTGGTTTTAACCTACAAAACCCTATATGGTTGTGGCCCAGTTTACTTGTCCGAACAAATTCTCTCCTATGAACCATCAAGGACATTAAGATCCTCCAGAGAGGCCCTGCTCTCGATCCCGCCGTCTTTGCAAGTGCGTCTGGTGGGGACAAGAGACAGGGCCTTCTCTGTTGTGGCCCCTCGGCTGTGGAACTCCCTCCCAAGCGATGTTAGATCTGCCCCCTCCCTGCTGTCCTTCAGGAGGCGGGTGAAGACTTGGATGTGGAACGAGGCCTTCCCAGAATAAGCTGAGATTGATTTCAATCTGAAATGAGTGACCATTTTTATAGACCAAGTTGAATGTGGTTTTAATGGCAATGTGGTTTTTATGTATTTTAATATGCTGTTTTAAGATGTTTTAAATTTGTATGGCATTGAATTTTGCTGTAAGCCGGTCTGAGTCCCTCCTTGGAGGTGAGAAGGTCGGGGTACAAAATTTTAAAATAAATAAATAAATAAATAGTACTTTTAATTAAAATAAATTAGTACTTTTAATTAAATAAATAGTACTTTTAATTAAAATTGTGATGGGGATTGTGTTTGTATATAGCCGTTACAAGACTGAGGCTTCGGCTGGTATCATCTTTGCAGCTGTCGTTGCCAGTATAAACATGTTCTTTTCCTCCCTATTTAACTTATCATCAAGTATTCCCAATAGGAAGGAGTCTGGTTTCTTTATTAATTCTTTATCTATTATTTTTTCTAATTCCTTATGTACCAAAGAAAGAACATATGTTGTGACCCGTTTTCTTTTTCTGTGCTGTTTTTAACACTTTTCACTGCTTTTCTATACCCCTTCTCATACAATCCACTTTCTTACCCCCCCTTCCCTCCCCCTTTTTCATATTTCCATGCTGAACCTCAGCGCAAGATTGTGTCTATATGTTTTTGTGCAAGCAATGGTAGAGTTGTATCTCTGCCACTTTTGCTGTATATATGTGTCTATCTCTTTTATGGAAAACTTAATAAACTTTATTTAAAAAATAATAATAATAATAAAAAAAGACTGAGGCTTCGGCTGCCCATAAAATTAAATACTTTATTAAGTAATGCTTCTAAGTAATATGAAAAAAAGCCTTCAGTACTCGAGTTTCCATGAACTGAGAAAGAGCTTCCATCGCAATGATTGAAAGGGAACCGCTAAAACCTCGGTTCCGCAGAGCAGACAACAGATGCAAGCAGTCTCCTTGAGTGGAGCAAAAATCTTTTATTTCAGCCTGGCCACGCAGAAACAGCGGAAGACCAGTGTGTGTCTTCAAGGAAAGAGCTGCCCACCCTGTTACAATCTTTCTGTTACCTTTTATTCATTTTTTACTGGGTCATGGTGTTCGCGAGAAGCTGGGGTATTTTTTCTATGCTAGAGTTCAGAGTAAGTCCTTTTTATGCCAAACACTGCGAAGTTGTGTTGTCGAAGGATCTCATGGCCAGAATCACTGGGTTGCTGTGAGTTTTCCGGGCTGTCTGGCTTTGTTCCAGAAGCATTCTCTCCTGACGTTTCGCCCGTATCTATGGCAGGCATCCCCAGAGGTTGTGAAGTTTGTTGGAAACTCGGCAAGCGGTTTACATATCTATGGAATAACGGGTGTGTGAAGATTCGAGGTCCGCTGACCACTTGACCACAGTAAATATACTGCCACCAAATAATGTAATGAAGTATATAAAGAAGGCTTCCAGGCCCCTTATGTTAACCCGTGGCAGGGCAGGTCTATTTTGCAAATCTTACCACTGCCACTAACATGTAAGGAACGAACCCTTTTATAACTCTGGGCAGTAAGGCTTTCTTCCCACTGTCGTAGAGTGGGTACTTTCCCTATTGAGCCCCACCAACAGATGTTCAAACTGCCACCAGTTAATACATTTGCTGCCACCAATTGTATCAGATCAGCCACCGATGTGAGAGTTTGTTCTTTTAAGGCTTGTGTTTTAAAAAGAACGACATTGAGAGGTGTTGTAATAAAGATGTTCAACAGTTTATTTCATAACAGAGTTCAGAGCTTAGTTGGTTGCAAACAAGTCTCCTAAGAGGTACAAATCTTGCAGTTACAAGGTTTCAACAATAGGGTACAGTTTCCACTGTACTTCCTAACACAGGACCAGTCCTAATAACTAACTGCTCCAGCAGGTAAATAGCCACAAATAGGCATTACCTATTTATTAAGTTAGTTTTCTACTCTAACTTGGACAAAGTCTGTCTTTTACCTGGGTTTCTCAAACCCCTAACCGAATTGCTTCCTAAAAGCTCCAAAAGACAGCTTCCCTCCCACCAACCGACAAAACCAACCGACTTATTTTTTTTTAATCTGAAAGTTCTAAACCAGGTGCAGCTCTAACTTCCGTCTCCACTGCAACAGCCTTCACAGGGGCCTGCTGCTCCAACATTCCCCGCCAACCCTCTGTGGCTTGTTAAACATTTTACCATCAAACGTATAGGCAAATAAGCAATAACAAACTATACATTTACAGTATCTTGCAACAAAACAACACGACTTCATCACAGGGTGGGAGAAAGAACTCTTGCCTGTTGGAGGCAAGTGTGAATGCTGCAAGTGATGACTTTGAATGGCCTTGCAGCTTCAAAGCCTGGCTGCTTCCTGCCTGGGGGAATTCTTTGTTGGGAGGTGTTAGAATCCTAGAGTTGGAAGAGACCTCATGGGCTATCCAGTCTGACCCCATTCTGCCAAGAAGCAGGAAAATTGCATTCAAAGCCCCTGTGTGTCGTCGTCCCATCCCCCCACAACAGATGGCCATTCAGCCTCTGTTTAAAAGCTTCCAAAGAAGGAGCCTCCTCCATACGCCGGGGCAGAGAGTTCCACTGCTGAACAGCTCTCACAGTCAGAAGGGGAGGTAGGAAGACAGTTCCATCTTGTCTCCTGCGACATCAGGGCCTCTCCCCCAGCAACAAAATAATATTATATAATACTAATATTATGAATGATGTATTAGTACTATGCTGGTAAAGTAGTATGTTGTATGTTCATATGAGAGCTGGCTCCTCCTCCTTCGCCCTTCCACCGTCCCCTCCCTGCACCGCGGCTCACGATTGGAGCCGGCGCGTCCCGCTGGGGAGGAGGAGGGGAAGGAGGAGGAAGTCAGCTGGCTGCTTTCTTCCTCCTTCGCCCCTCCTTCCCTCCCCGCGCCGGCGCCAGGATCGGGGCAAGGGCGCGCACGCGGGGAAAGAGGGAGATAGGAGAAGCCAGTCAGCTGACTGGCCTCTCTCTCTCTCTCCCCGCGCGCGCGGGGATCCCAGGCGTCGGCGCGCGCGCGGGGGAAGAGAGAGAGAGAGAAGCCAGTCAGCTGACTGGCATCTCTCTCTCCCCGCGAGCCCAGGCGTCGGGCGCGCGGGGAAGGAGAGAGAAAGCCAGTCAGCTGACTGGCATCTCTCTCTCTCTCTCTCTCCCCGCGCCCAGGCGTCGGGCGCGCTGGGAAGGAGAGAGAGAGAGAAGCCAGTCAGCTGACTGGCATCTCTCTCTCTCTCTCCCGAGCGCCTGCGTCGGCACGCGCGGAAGAGAGAGAGAGAGAGAAGCCAGTCAGCTGACTGGCATCTCTCTCTCTCCCCCCGCGCCCAGGCGTCAGCGCGCTGGGAAGGAGAGAGAGAAGCCAGTCAGCTGACTGGCATCTCTCTCCCCGCGCGCCCAGGGGGCGGGGCTGGGGGGCGGGGCTGGGGGAGGGGCTGGGGGCGGGGCCGAAGGGTCATCAGTGACCTCAAGTCCGGCCCTTGGCCGGTTAGAAGTTGGACAGCACTGCTATAAATGTAAGGGATGTGCTATAAGTTACTATAATGTAATATTTGTGAGGGGATTTTTTTCGCTTGTTCATATTTTACATTGTTCACTGTTTTAGAAGCATTTATTATAATGCTTCTAAAATAAATGTGTGTCCAAAAAGAAACAAGGTTGATATTTGCCACACATTTTGATTTAAACTTTTGTAGACTTAAGTTTACTATCCCCAGAGGGAACCATGTACAATGCTTAATGTGAACTAAGTCCGGAAAAGAGGGTCTTACTTGGGCAGCAAGGCAGCGTTAGATGCAAAATCGTTCCTAGGAAACCACCTCGAAACAGACCTTCAGGGGCCTTCTTGTGTTTGGAAGGCACAGAGTCATAGAGATGGAAGAGACCTCCAAGGGCCTCCCAGTCAGGGCTGGTCTATCCATTACGCCAACTACGCAGCCGCGTAGGGCGTCGCCACCTGGGAGGGGCACCGCCGCCCCCACCGTCCCGCTGCGCCTTTGTCAGCCGGCCCCGCCGCTTGGGGCGCTCCAGTCGCACCTCTGCATGTGCGGAGATTTTTGCGCATGCGCAGGAGCTTCTACAGGCGCTACAGCGCCTGTAGGAGCTGCTGCGCATGCACAAAAATCTCCGCGCATGCATACTGGCTCCAGAGCGTGCCTCCCGCTTTGAGCCAGTGCGCATGCATGCAATTTTGCGCATGCACACAGATTCGCGCATGCGCAGTGGGCTCCAAACCCGGGAGTCACACTTTGGAGCCAGTGCGCATGCGCGGAGATTTGCGCATGCGCACTGGGCTCCAGAGCGTGACTCGCGCTCGGGTGCCACTGGGGGGGGCGCAAAAAAATCCATTTACCCCCCCCTCCCCAGAATAGGTAGGACCGCCCCTGCTCCCAGTCCAGCCTCATTCTGCCATGCAGGAAGACACCACGAAAACAGTTCTGACACATAACCATGTTGTTCTGCTTTCTTCACACCTCTCCTGGAATAACCCTGTGTCCAATCCTGGGCCCTACAATTTAAGAGAGAGATTGACTTTAAGATAGAAGGTGTCCAAAAGGAGAGTGACTGGAAGGATCAAAGGTCTGGTGACCATGAATCCCTGTGAGGAGCGGCTTAAAGAGCTGGAGGTGTTTAGCCTGCAGAAGGGAAGAAGGAGACATGAAGGCCATGTTGAAATATTTGAAAGGATGTCATAAGGAAGAAGGAGCAGGCTTGCTTTTTGTTGCCCCCGGAGACATGACTCGGAAGGAAGGAAGAATGGAAGAAGGAAGGAAGTAAGGAAGTGCAAGGAAGTAAGAATGGAGGGAAGAAAGAAAGTGCAGGGAAGGAAGGAAAAGGGTAGGGAAAGGAGGGAGGGAAGAAAAAAGAAAGTGCAAGGAAGGAAGGAATAGAAGGAAATAAGTGCAAGGAAGGAAGAATGGAGGGAAGAAAGAAAGTGCAGGGAAGGAAGGAAGAATGGAGGGAGGGAAGAAGGAAAGTGCAGGGAGGGAGGGAAGAATGGGAGAGAGTGAAGAAAATGCAGTGAAGAAAGGAAGAAAGCGTAGGGAAGGGAGGGAAGAAAGAAAGTGCAGGGAAGGAAGGAAGAATGGAAGGAAATAAAGAAGTGCACGGAAGAAAGAATGGAGGGAGGGAAGAAGGAAAGTGCAGGGAAGGAGGGAAGGGTGTAGGGAAGGAAAGAAAGAAAAAGCAAGAAAGAGTGCAGGGGTGGAAGGAAGGGTGTAGGGAAGGAAAGAAAGAATGAAAGTGCAGGGAAGGAAGGGTGTAGGGAAGGGAGGGAGGGAAGAAAGAAATAAAAAAGAAAGTGCAAAGAAAGGAAGGGAGGAAGTGCAAGAAGGAAGGAAGGAAAAAGGAAAAAGGGGAGAGCCTTTCTCCTGATGTCATTTCCGGAAAGGAGGGGTGGGGCACCGCGAGGATCTTGGAGCATTTCCTTTCTTGGGAAGAGAAGGGAGGCAGGGAGGCAGGTGAGCGGGGCTGGGCTGGAGGGATGTTGTGGGGTGCCCCTTTGACCCCTCCAAGAGGCTGCCTTGGGCTCTGCCTCCTCTGTCTTATTCTCTGCATTGGGGTCTCTCTCTCTGTCTCTCTCTCGGGCTGGGAGCAGGGAGGGAAGGGCCAGGGAAGACTTGGGCTGTGTGTGTCTGTGTGTGTGTGGGGGGGGGGGGGGGGGGGGGGATTCTCCTTGCACCAAGCCTTCCTGCTCCCCCCCCCCCTTCAGAGAGACCAGCCCTTCCCCTTGGAAGCCCCACCATCCCCAGAATGTTCCTTCCCCCCTTCTTTCAGGTGCCTCCAAGGGGTGCAGGTGGGCAAATGGGGCCTCTTCTTGCCAGGGGGGAGGACCCTGATGGGGGCCAAGGAGAGGGGGGGTCACGTGGGTGGGAGAGGAAGGCAGGGGGTCCTGCCCCCTGGAAAGGGAAGGGGTTTCAAGGGGGAGGGAGTGAGGGAATGAGCCATCAATCATGGCATCCTGAGTTGGAAGAGAATTGGTGGGCCATCATCCAGTCCAACCCCATTCTGCCAAGAAGTAGGACAATCACCTTCGAAGCACCCTCAACAGATGCCCATCCAGCCTCCAAAAAAAGAGCCTCCACCACACTCCAAGGGCAGAGAGTTCCACTGCTGAACAGCTCTCCTTGCAGTCAGGAAGTTCTTCCTCATGTTCAGATGGGATCTCCTTTCCTTGTTCCATTGCATCCAAGTCTCCAAGGCAGCAGAAAAGGAAGCTGGCTCCCTCCTCCCTATGACTTATTCCCCTCACCTCTTGATCCCTGACTCTCATCCTGTCTCCTCTCCGCCTTCTGTTCTGCAGGCTAAACACGCCCAGCTCTTTAAGCCGCTCTTCATAGGGCTTGTTCTCTAGACCCTGGATCCTTTGAGTCGCCCTCTTCCTCCCCACGAGGACTCTCAAGATCTATTCCCCACGTCCTGATGTGGAGCCAGGCCTCATCCCCCATTCTGTATCTTTGCATTTCCTTTGTTTCTGCCTCGGTGGAGTCTCTTGTATTTGTCTCCGTTGAACTTCATTGTGTTGGTTTTGGCCCATCACCTCTCTCATCTCTCTTGTCTCTTAAGATCATTTTGAACTCTGCTCCCGTCTTCCGGAATCATTAAGGAAGTGCCAAGGAAGGGGGCGCTTTGGAGATCACGGGAGGAGGAAGGCATGAACCCCATTTGAACCCCAACCAAGGCAAAGGGATCGCTGGGGCTGCATTCTTCCCCTTCCTCTTTTTCCATTGGGGGGGGGGGTTCTCTATGGGGCCCTGAGGCTGGGAGAAGAGGCCATGGTAGGAAAACCTTGGGCTCTGGGGAAGGGGCTATTATGGGATGGAAAGGGAAGTCAGACCTGGCCACAGTAGTCCACGCTCTGGTTACATCCCGAATAGATTACTGCAGCATGCTCTACATGGGGCTGCCTTTGAAGACGGTTCAGAAACTCCAGCTAGTACAATGGTTGGCAGCCAGATTACTAACTGGGGCGACATACAGGGAGCATACCCCCCCCCCCCGTTATGCAAGCTCTATTGGTTGCCGGTCCATCTCTGAGCCCAATTCAAAGTGCTGGTTTTGACCTATAAAGCTCTAAACCAGGGGTAGGGAACCTATGGCTCTGGAGCCAGGTGCGGCTCTTTTCATGATTGCATCTGGCTCTCCAGAGCAGCCGGGGCCTCGGTTTCCCAGCATGCAGTGGGGAGGAGTGACGCAAATGTGCTGTGACTGCTGCTTCCGTGCCACCATCGCCACCGTCTTCCTCATCCCCTGCTGCTCTTGGGGCCCTGCGCCCTCTTTGCCAGGGATGGTGGAGCCCGGCGGAGGCGCCTCGTCCTCATCTTCCTCTTCCACTGGGGCGGGCTGAAAGTGAAGGGAGGGAGTTCAGAGGAGGGAATGGGGGGCGGGGGGCAGGCTCCCTCCCTCCCTTTCAAAGGAGCTGAGAAAAAACGCTCGGGGGGCCTGGAGCGGGAGACGGAGCTGCACACTCCCTGGTATTAGGCTGAAGAGGAAGAGGTTTCCCTGTTCTGTCGAAGAAATGGGGAGACATCGATTTTTGGAACTTGCAGCACAGCAACTGGCACAGGCTTGCCCAGTCCAAGCACGCTTTTTGCGGCAAGAAACAGGAGAATGCCAGCCGGGTCTGCGCTTTCTGTTACCAGTTGCTTCTTCCTGGTAATTACAGGGTCCGTGTAATGCCCAAAATAAAAATAACTCCCCGGACACCAGCACAAGGCAGCATTTTAGATGGTATTTTAATGGAAAGTGGATGAATAGGGCCAATGCTTTTATGGACAGAACATTGTTTTAATCTGGAATGAATGCGCATGATGCTAATGTAATTGTATTTTAATGTATTTTAATTGTTGAAGGGTTCTGGGGTTTTATATTGTTACTGTGTGGGCATCAAATTGTGCCTTACTGTAAGCCGCGCTGAGTCCCCCCTCGGGGGTTGAGAAGAGCGGGGTAAAATACTGAAATAAATAAATTCATCCTCCGCCACAGGCCTCAGGGGAGGCGGCGGAGACGGGCCTGGCCCTGGAGCTGCAGACCCGGCCTCGCTGCCCTCAGGGGATGCCCAGCTCATTGTCCACATCGTTGGGCAGCTCAAGAGCCGCTGCCTCTTTGACGCCTTCCAGAGGGATTGCCTTGCCGACACCAAGGTCTGCCTTGGCCCGTGCCCTCCTCCCCCTTTCTTCCTTTCTCTTCCTTTCTTTTTCCCTCTCTTCTTCTCTCATGCTTTTTCCTCCCTCTCTCCCTACCTTCTTTCCTTCCTCCCTCTTCCTTCCTTCCTTCCTCTTCCATTCTTTCCTTCTCTCCTTCCTTTTCCCTCCCTCTCTCCCCTTCCTTCTTTCCTCCATTCCCTTCCTTCCTTCCTCTTCCTTTCTTTCTCCCCCTTCACCCTTTCCTTCTCCTTCTCTCCTTCCTTTTCCCTCCCTCTCTCCCCTTCCTTCTTTCCACCATTCTCTTCCTTCCTTCCTCTTCCTTCCTTTCTCCCCTTCACCATTTCCTTCTTCTTCTCCTTCTCTCCCTTCCTTCTTTCCACCATTCTCTTCCTTCCTTCCTCTTCCTTTCTTTCTCCCCCTTCACCCTTTCCTTCTCCTTCTCTCCTTCCTTTTCCCTCTCTCTCCCCTTCCTTCTTTCCACCATTCTCTTCCTTCCTTCCTCTTCCTTCCTTTCTCCCCTTCACCATTTCCTTCTTCTTCTCCCTCTCTCTCCCCTTCCTTCTTTCCTCCATTCCCTTCCTTCCTTCCTCTTCCTTTCTTTCTCCCCCTTCACCCTTTCCTTCTCCTTCTCTCCTTCCTTTTACCTCTCTCTCCCCTTCCTTCTTTCCTCCATTCTCCCTGCCTATTCCTTCCTTCCTCTTCTATTCTTTCCCCCCAAATCTTCCTTTCCTTCTCCTTCCTTTCTTTTCACTTCCCTCTCTCTCCCCTTCTTTCTTTCCTTCTTTTCTCTTCATTATTTTACTTTTTCCTCACTCCCTTTCCTTTCTTTTCCCCACCCTTTCCTTTCCTCCCTTCTCATTTCCTTCTTTCTTTTCCCCTCCTTGTCTCTCTCTTGCTTTTCTTTTCTTCCTTTTGCATAGTTCGTTCTTCTTTTCTTTCTTCCTCTCCCCCTCCCTTCTTTATTTCCTCTGTCTTTCTTTCTTTCTTTCCCCCTTCCTTCCTTCCGCCTTCTCTTCCTTCCCAGAGTCCTGAGCATGCCTTTTGCAGAGCCAGGTCTGAAGTGTCCCTCATTCTTCGGGGGAATCCTTTTCTCATAGTATGTACGTATAGACTCACATTTAGTTGAATTCAGTCTTAAAATATATTGTATATATTATATGGCTCTCACTGAAATAAATTTCCAAATATTTTGCTTTCATGGCTCTCTGAGTCAAAACGGTTCCCAACCCCTGGATTAGGAAGTAAAAATAGCAATAAATCCAAAGAGAGATAATCCAAAGAACTCCATGAAACGAGAGGCTTGATTTCAAAGGCAAAATAACAGCAAATGCACTTAAAAACAGGAAGCAAAAAAAAGACAAAGGTCCAGGAACTTGGTACAAAGAACTTAATGTGAATCCAACATTGCTTTGTCTGAAACTAGACTCAGTACTTGGCACTATATGTCTACTTTGTTTCCCAAACAGCTAAGAATGGATTTTTCCTCAGTTTTGGGTTCATATCTCACTTCCGCTTTAATCTGACTGAGTGCCTTAATTTTCTGATTTGTTTGTCTTTGCTAGCTGAAAGCACTTCTTCTGTTCAAGGCTTCATTAAAATTATTTATTTATTTATTTACAGTATTTATATTCTGCCTTTCTCGCCTCGAAGGGGACTCAGGGCAGATCACAATACACATATACACGGCAAACATTCAATGCCGTTTTTGACATACAAGACAGACAGACAGACAGAGGCCATTTCAGCGGTTCTTCCAAATCTGCACCTGGAGATAACTGACCACATGCATGGGCCTTTCCCAGGCTCAAGACCCTGAGAATTCCTTTGCAGCAATACAGGCCTCTCTGAGCCATCAACTGAACTGCACTCACATCTCTAAAACCAGGCCCAGGAAACACCAGGAATGTGGCGCAGCTGGTTGGGTAACAGCTGCATAAGATCTCTACTGACCAGAAGGTCAGGGTGAGCTCTCGACCTATTTTGTAGCTTGTTGTCAACCTTTGCAACCTGAAAGACAGTTGCATCTGTCAAGTAGGAAATTTAGGTACCACTTGAGTGGGGAGGCTTAATTTAACTCATTTACGAGGCCATAAAATATCTAGGAAATACACACAAAAGGAGTGAAGGAATGCGACAGCTCCTCCTGGTGGCCAGAAAAGCTGGAATGTTAAATTGCCTCTGTGTCTGTCTTATATGTTTGTATGCCAAATGGCATTGAATGTTTGTCTGTGAGGTAGACCTCAGTGTGTGAGGTAGGCCTTAGTCTGTGAGAAAGTGTGAGAAGCTTCGACGAGAGAAGCTCCAGATTGAAGGCCTTACGTGTAAAACTGTGTGTAGAGCTACTACATGAAGCTCCTGTGTAATTTTGGTGTGAGAGGAGGCTCTATGTGAGAGCGAAGCTGTTTATCACATGTCCCTTGTCATTCTCCCCTAAAATGGGTGTCCTCACATTGCATTGTCTCTGAACCGCCCCTTTTAATATATAGGTTTTTAGTCTTATCTCATCCTTAGTTTTATTACCGCTCCTTTCATTATTTTTTTAATGTTTTATCCTACTTGAAATGTTGTTTTATGTTTTTATGTTGTTGTATTGATATGTATTTCTGGGCTTGACCTCATGCAAGCCACCGCGAGTCCCTTTCGGGGAGATGGTGGAGGGGTACAAATAAAGATTATTATTCTTATTATCTGCATGAGAGAGAAGCTCAGCGTGGAAGTAAAGAGGGAAGTGTAAAGAACTTTGTTCATGTTATGGAAACCTTGTCCTTGTAAAATTGTTATTCGTTCAGTCGCTTCCGACTCTTCGTGACCTCATGGACCATCCCACGCCAGAGCTCCCTGTCGGCTGTCACCACCCCCAGCTTCTTCAGGGTCAAGCCAGTCACTTTAAGGATAACATCCATCCGTCTTGCTCTTGGTCGGCCCCTCTTCCTTTTCCCTTCCATTTTCCCCAGCATCATTGTCTTCTCTAAGCTTTCCTGCGTTCTCATTATGTGGCCAAAATACTTCATCTTTGCCTCTCATATCCTTCCCTCCAATGAGCAGCCGGGCTTTATTTCCTGGAGGATGGACTGGTTGGATCTTCTCGCGGTCCAAGGCACTCTCAGAATTTTCCTCCAACACCACAGTTCAAAAGCATCTCTCTTCCTTCGCTCAGCCTTCCTTGTGATCCAGCTCTCAGAGTGGTATCATCTACATTTCTTGTAAAACAATGCAACCATATTGTTTTGCTATAAAGAAAATGGAAGAGGTCACTTTGGCCTGTGTATTTTTGTTCTTTTTATCGCTTTGGGCTACTGGTGCTGGGTCACACTGCTGCTGATAAGTTACTCTGCTGTACATTTATGGGGAGCGCCCTTTGTTAATAAGCCCACTTGGCCAACAATAACAACACACCCTCTACACCCCCACCACACGGCCCCCAAGGGAGGGCCCCTGGGAGGCAATGTCTGAGGGCCAGCTAATCTTTTACCCCAAACTGACCCCAGTCCCTTGTGAAAGCAAGCCCCCTCCGGACCTTCCCCCAATCTGCTGGACTTTTATTATTTGATATTAGAATAGTATTTCATGTATTAGAATAGTATTTCATGTCTCTTCAGGTATGCATATTTTATATTCATAATGCATAGCTGTTTATGAAAGTTATCTCGAGATCGGACTATGTTTTATTTAGGATATGTAATGATGATTTTATTATTGTTATGGTTTTAATCAAGATGCTAATGTTTTAAATTGTTTTAAATGTTTTTTATGATGTGGCATTGAATTGTTGCCTTGTGAACCACCCCGAGTCGCCTTCGGGCTGAGAGGGAGCGGTATACAAATGTACTAAATAAATAAATAATCTTGTAATCCAACTATGGGAAAGAGGTTTTGCATACAGCTAAACTCCCAAGGAAAGCACTCAAAGATTCACGGGGGTCCCGTGAAGGAGGGGAATGTATTATTTCTGGCCTGGAGGATCTATACACGGAGGTCCGCTCACCTCCCCACACATAGTTGGTACCTAAATTTTCTACTTGACAGATGCAACTGTCTTTTGGGTTGCAAAGGTTGAGAACAAGCTACACAATTGGCCGGAAGCTCACTCCGACCTGGGCTGGGTTCGGTCAGTAGTGATCTTTAATGCAGCTGACACCCAGCCAGCTGCACCACAGTCCTGGTGCATGCCACAGTCCCGGTCCTTGAAGCTGTTCTTGTTGTCCACCGCTGTCACCCCATAACCAGGCCAGCAGGCTTTGCATTTTGTTGACGTTCTCCATCTCATTGTTCTCCTTTCAGGCTCTGGCATCATTTGAGGAAATGGTCGAGAGTTTCTCTGAGATGGAGTTGTGTCTCCTGGATCAGGTCTAATCGGCTTCATGTGTGACGATACAATGGAGACCTATGAGAACATGCCCTCTGGGTAAGAATGTAACATTTCCACTGCTCCTCACCATATAGCATTGGGCCACCCAGAGCTGGAGCTTCCGTGTCTCCCTTTCCCTTAGAGCAGGGGTTGGGAACCTTTTTGATTCAGAGAGCCATGAAAGCAAAATATATGGAAATTTATTTCAGTGAGAGCCTTATAATATTTCCTACTTGACAGATGCAACTGTCTTTCGGGTTGCAAAGATCGACAACAAGCTACACAAATTGGTCGAGAGCTCACCCCGACCCGGGCTGGCTTTGAACTCATGACCTTTCGGTCAGTAGTGATCTTAATGCAGCTGACTCCCAGCCAGCTGCGCCACAGTCCCGGTGCATAATAATATGCACCGGGATATAATATAATAATAATATGTTCCTGTTACAATTAAACAAAGAATGGTATTGATATTCCTGGCTGATAGCCGCATATAGAAAAGAGGGATGCCATGTTAAACAGATCAAGGAGATTCTTGGAGCTTAAGAAGCAGTTGAGATCAGGTTCTTATTCGATCCTTCGTGTCTCTGCTTTCTTCTAATGCAGTGGTTCCCAAAGTGGGTGGTAACACCCCCTGGTGGGTGGTGGGGCGATCTAGGGGGGCGCTGGAAGGCCCAGGAGAATTTGGGGGGAGCTGAACCCCTGTAAGGGGGTGATGGGGATGGTGGCATGTGCCAGGTGACAGGCTACCATCCATCTCTGTGTCTCTTCTTCCCTCCTCCTGCTCCCTCCTCCTCCACTCGCCAAGCAAGGGATAATCTATTATATAAATGGGTTCACGTCATGTGATGTATACCTCAAACAAAGAAACCATACAACGCAGAAACACAATACTTGCCAACAGAAATAGGCCTCAAGCAGGGTACGTTTGTAGCAAAGAAACTTCCCCCCCAAAACCTAAAAGGCCCCCAAAACAACGAGTAAAAATAAAACTACATTTACCAGCATCCTCTGGGGCAGCCAAAGACTCACCCAGCCTCTACATTCTGAACAACATGATTGGCTGCCAATAAGGGCGGATTTGCATAACTGCTGCACTGGCCAGCCAACATGAAAATTCCGATCCATACTAAATGCCAAAACAGAATAAGGAAAAGGCCTGAGCCAATCCTCAAAACAAAAAAACCAAATCACTTCCAACCGAAAATTTACACCCCAAAACATCACAGACCACGCCCAAAATTGACAGTAAGGCTTCATTAACTTGATTTCCCTAACTAGCCCTCACTTACTGGGAAGCTGTTTACGCTCTAAATTGACAGTAAGGCTTCATTAACCTGATTTCCCTAACTAGGCCTCACTTACTGGGAAGCTGTTTACGCTCTGAATTGACAGTAAGGCTTCATTAACTTGATTCTCCCAACTAGGCCTCAGCTCATTGGACATTGTGTATGGCCTGAATTGACAGTAAGGCTTCATTAACTTGCTGTTCCTAACTAGGCCTCAGCTCATGGGACATTGTGTATGGCCTGAATTTACAGTAACCTACCTTGACACACAGAGCCCCGACCATGCATGATGGGACTTGAAGTACCACCATGGAGAATGGGATTTGTAGTACTTCAAAACCCATCATTCCCCACAGACCACTGTGGCCCAGAACCAAGACCAATAAAGACCCAACTTGGCACACCATGCCCCCCATGACCCACACTCCATCCAACTGCAGTTTAGAGGAGGGCACACCGTGGATGATTGGACTTTCTCGCATCTCCTAAAAAGGGCACAGCAACGCGTGCCGGGTACAGCTAGTAATAATAATAATACCTTTGTGGTTCGCTTCCAACTGGTTGAGTCTTATAACAATAATAATAATGTCCTTCAACATATTTAGTGGAACATGGATTCAGTGCAGCAACCAATTTATTAACAAAAAACGAAACCATTGCAAAACAGTCAATCGCGATGGTTTGAGATTCCTGCTGACGAAAATAGAGCCGAGGATTACGAGATTGGTAGCCACATGCCAGGTTCATCCTTCTCATTGAGATGATTTCGAATGTTTTAAATTTTTTTGTATTACCTTTCTATTCTAAGTTCAATAAATAGTTTCATAATTTCAAACTTCAATGTTTCTAATGTACAACTTTATTATATTTTACAAAAAAGGTAGAAATATTAATACATATCTTTCTGTTTAATTTTTATTAATTTTTTTAAAAAAATAATTTCTAGGGGGTCGGTGAGTAATTTTTTTTTCTGGAAAGGGGGCGGTAGGCCAAAAAAGTTTGGGAACCACTGTTCTAATGGAATTTTCTTTTCCCTCAAAACAGAAATCGGGGGGAGAACAAAAACCACGGAGAGCCAGCCGTAACAAAGCCTGTCACGGAAAGCGCAACCCAAGTGAAAGACCTGCCGGCATTGTCTTCTTTCCAGAAGGCTGACCATTCAGAACCTCTAACCTCAGAATCCAATAAAACTGAATGTTCGGACTGTGGGAGAATTTGCAAATGCCATTCGCAGTTAGACATCGATGGCAGGCGCCACAAGGGAGACAAATGCATGGAATGTGGAAGCAATTTCAGTCCGTGTGATCACCTACATTCACGTCAAAGAATGCACACAGAAGAGAAACCATATCAATGTATGGATTGTGGAAAGACCTTCGGTTTTAGCAGCAATCTGCGTCGCCATCAAATGATCCACACGGGAGAGAAGCCACATAAGTGCATGGCGTGTGGGAAGTGCTTCAGGGAGAGTGGAAGGCTCCGTTGCCATCAGAGGACCCACACAGGGGAGAAGCCATATAAGTGCATGGAATGCGGAAAGAGTTTTAGCGATAACCGGACGTATATGAACCATCTAAAGATTCACACAGGGGAGAAACCATTCAAATGCATGGAATGTGGGAAGAGCTTCACTCAGAGGGCACATTTGCGTGGCCATCAGAGGACTCACACAGGGGAGAAACCGTATCAATGCAAGGAATGTGGAAAGGGCTTCAGTGATAAACGAACATGTATTAATCATCAGGCGATTCACTCAGGGGAGAAAAGTATTGATACTGGGAAGAGGCCCTATAAATGCATGGATTGCGGAAATAATTTCCGTCGGAGCGCACACCTGCGTAGACATCAACGAATACACACAGGAGAGAAGCCATATCAATGCACGGAATGTGGAAAGCACTTCCGTGATACTGGAACATATCGTAGACATCTAAGGATGCACACAGGAGAAAAACCATACGAATGTATAGAATGTGGAAAGAGCTTCGCTGATGGTGCACAACTCGCTTTGCACCAAAGAATGCACACAGGGGAAAAGCCATACAAATGTATGGAATGTGGAAAGAGTTTTGGTCGGAGTAATGCTCTGAGTTGCCATCAAATGATACACACTGGGGAGAAGCCATATAAATGCATGGAGTGCGGAAAGAGCTTCCGTGTTAGTGGAACATATAATAAACACCTAAAGACCCACAGAGGGGAGGCGCCATTTAAATGCATGGAATGTGGAGAAAGCTTCAGTGATAGTGGGTCATATAATAATCACATATGGACCCACACAGGGGAGGAGCCATATCAATGCATGGCATGTGGAAAGAGCTTCAGTGATAATGCATCATATAATAATCATGCAAGGACCCACACAGGGGAGAAGCCATATACATGTATTGAATGTGGAAGGAGTTTCAGTGATAGTGGGTCATATAACAATCACGTAAAGGCGCACACAGGGGAGAAGCCATATCAATGCATGGAATGTGGGAAGTGTTTCCGTCGGAAGGCACACGTGCAATCCCATCTAAGAACCCACACAGAAGAAAAGCCATATACATGCATTGAATGTGGGAAGAGTTTCAGGTGGAGTGTGCAGCTGCGTTGCCATCAAATATCCCACACGGGGGAGAAGCCATATCAATGCATGGAATGTGGGAAAGGTTTCACTGATCGCGGGTCATATAATAATCATGTGAGGACCCACACAGGGGAGAAGCCATATCAATGCATGGAATGTGGAAAGAGTTTCCGTCGGAGTTCACATGTGCGTTCCCATCAAAGGACTCACACAGGAGAGAAGCCATATATGTGCATGGAATGTGGGATGAGTTTCCGGTGGAGTAGGCAGCTGCATTGCCATCAAATATCCCACACGGGACAAAAGCCATATAAGTGTATGGAATGTGGAAAGAGTTTCAGCGATCCTGGATCATATAATAATCATCTAATGGCTCACACAGGGGAGAAACCATATATGTGCATCGAATGTGGGAAGGCCTTCAGCAGTATTAGCTCATGTTGTAAACATCTATTGACTCACATAGATGAAATCTTGTGAATGCGTGGAAGGTGGAATGAAAGTCAGGAATGGAATCATAGAGTTGGAAGAGACCTCAAGGGCCATCCAGTCCAAACCCATTCTGCCAAGAAGCAGGAAAATTGCATTCAAGGGAAATAGTGATTTAGTTCCTAGTTCCTTCAAATTTACCACCTTTGAAATTCTTCAAATGACTTACTAATAGCAAACCCATTTCTTCTAGTCCAAGTATTATCAACTCTTGTTCCCCTTAATAAGTTTTGATATTTTTTCCCATGTCTATATTTTTAATAGTGACACTCAATGGCACCTACAATAAAGTTGGTTTTTACAAGTTCTGAATGAGTCAGAGTATCTGTTTGCCAAGATGGTTTATAAAATCAGTCATTTGGAGCCTTCTTGCCTCCTTCTGAGGCCAAAATTGAGCTCCCCGCTAAAGGAGCCGACTGAGAGTCCAATTCCCGGCACGTTCTGCTACCTTGAAGACCAGATCAACACACAAACCGGGTTTGAAGGCAACAGGAACAGAGGTTTATTGCGTTCAAGCCTGAAAGGATGTCTGATACAGAGTCTACACTCAAAGTGATCAGTCATAAACCATGCAAGGCAGTAAAAGGCATTGGATACTCTTTTACTGCCATAAAACACCCATGTCCTCTCAGGGCTGGACTAAGGTAATTTAAAATGGTAAGCAAACATTATTTTGGAGCCCCCTTGCTCTCCGGCCTTGTGGAGGGTGTGCATGCGCACCGGGTGCGTATGCACAGGGCCATCTAGTTCTGCGCATGCGCCATTGCTGTGGAAGGACTCCAGCTGGACCGAGACACCAATCACCCTAAGCGAGGCCGAAAAGGAGGAACTTTTTGCAGCCAGAGGCGGGAGGCTCCACCCTGGCTGCAAAAGGTTCCTCCTTTTTGGCCCTACTTAGGGCAATTGGTGTCTCCGTCCAGCTGGAGTCGCTGGAACGAGAAACTGTAACTCCCAAATGTCAAGGTCTATTTCCCCCAAACTCCATCTGTGTTCACATTTGGGCATATGGAGTATTCATGCCAGGTTTGGTCCTGATCCAACATTGTTTCAGTCCATAGTGCTCTCTGGATATAGGCGAACTACAACTCCAAAACTCAAGGTCAATGCCCACCAAACTCTTATAGTATTTTCTCTTGGTTATGGGAGTTCTGTGTGGGAAGTTTGTGTCTTTCTGCCATTCCTGCCAGGATATCTATGTTTTGTTCATCGAAACAGGCCCAGGTTTCACACTGAGTGTATAAATACATTTTAAAACATATTAACTATATGTATGACTGTGTTAGAGTGTCATTTTGTGTCATTTTGGTTGGTGGTGTGCCCCAGGATTTTGGAAATGTAAAAAGTGTGCCGCGGCTCAAAAAAGGTTGGAAAACACTGGTCTATATGGCATTGAATGTTTGCCATGTATGTGTACATTGTAATGTGCCCTGAGTTCCCTGCGGGGTGAGAAGGGCAGAATAGAAATACTGTAAATAAATAAATAAATAGTAATGGTAATAAATTTGTTAACCAGTTTCAGGTAGGGTACAACAAGGTTAAAACAGACACATAAAGTGTTGTAATATTAAAATGCATATATTAAACACCAAAAACTGGCCAAGCTGTATCATCAGGGCGGAAGAGGAAGGAAAGGAGACAATTCAGATAAGGATGCTCTTCCTTCCATACCTCCAGGTCTGACCAGGGGCGGTCTAAGGTAATTTTAAATGGTAGGCGAACATTATTTTGGTGCCGCCCCCCATGTAAAACAAATATACAATTGTAATAACACAATACCATTATTAGTATTATATTGTATCAATGTATATACAATATATTATACCATACTCATACTATATTATATCATAATTATACTACATTACAATATAATTATATTATAATATATTAACATTATAATATAATGTAACATTCTATTATATTATTATTATAAAATAAAAAATTATTTATTTAAATAAAATTATCCTCTACTAAATATTTTCATTACTCCTATAAAACTCAAATAACCCAAAATAAAGTAAAATAAAATATTATATTACTATTTTGTACAATACCACTATACTGCAATATTGTTTGTAATATTACATGTAATATAAAATATATCATTATTCTATTGTTATATTGTATTTGTATTATATTGTATGACAATATTAAGCAGAACTGTATAATAATCAACAAGAAATGCAATGTAAATGCATCAAAATCAGAATATATTACCTACCACCTGTCTCATAATTCATAGGAGTCTCCCATAAGTCCAAAATTAGGATCCCAATGTAAATGTAAATAGAAAAACAGCCAAAATGTTCAAATGAGGTCGAATACAGGCAGCGCGGCCTGGGCAAACTTGGGCCCTCCCTCCCTCTAGGTGTTTTGGACTCCCACAACGCCTCATAGCCTCAGGCCCCTCAGGTCTAGACAGAAATAGAGCCGAAGAAAGGAAGGAGGGAGAGAAGAGGTCACAGAGGAGGAGGAGGAGGAAAGCCCTTCATTCATTCCTTCACTTACACTTCCTTCACTGATTCTTTTCTCCTTCCCTGCAAACGCGCGCGCGCGGCGGAGACAAAAGGAGAGGGGAAGCACTCCCTGCCTGCCCGATAGGGAGTGCTTTGCTTACAGGCTTCTGCGCAAGGGAGCTACTGGGCATGCGCGGAGGTTTTCGCGCAGGTGCAGTTGCTCCTGCGCTCAACTTCAGCTCCAGAGCAACTGCGCCTGTGTGAAAACCTCCGCGCGTGCCCAGAAGCGGCGTCGGAGCGCACAAGGCCGGGTCACAAAAGCAGGCAGCTGCAGCACTGTCTGAGGAACATCGGCAGGGCCAGGATGGCGCCCCCTTCCCAGATGGCGCCCTAGGCGGCCGCCTACTTGGCGTATCTTGTAGGACCGCCCCTGGGTCTGACTTCCCTTCCTTCGTGAGCCCTTCCTTTTAGGGCAGAGATCCATAAGGTGGCACTACTCCACCAGAATGGGAGTAGTAGTTCACCCTGCAAACTGACGATGGATCTGGACCACACACAGACACACACATCCCCATGACCAACAGAACACACTGGAGGGGTTTGGGGGAATAACCCAGTATGATGGAAGTTGCAGTTCACCTGCATCCAGAGAGCACTGTGAACCCCACTGATCTGAACCACACTTAGGATACATACCCGACATGGCCAACTTTAATTCCTGGTGGAGTTTGCGAAGGTTAAACTGGCACAATGTGAGTTGTACACCTTGTACTGGTGCTTGGCCGCTGTGTCGGACTAGTTGAGGGCTAACAAATTGAAACTGAATCCTGACAAGGCAGAGGTCCTCTCTTCTCCCTGGGAAGGTTTACTTCATAGTTTATTGTTAGGAGGCATGCAAAGGAACACTATGTATCGCTATGGAGGGAACCATGTTGCCAGGGGGTGGGTTACAATGTTTAAGTTTCAGGGATAGCAAGTGAGGGAAGAAGAAATCAGCCAGGCAGCCGCAGTTTGGTCACATTTTCCATCTCATTCGACTGAAGTGGGTATTGCAGCAACTGCGGAACTCCCTGCTGCAGGTCAAACCAATTAAGATACAGATGGACTCTCTCTCTCTCTGGGGCTCGCCTTCAATTGAGCATCCCTTTTGGTAGAGTGGAAGAAAGAAAGAAGAGCCCTGACTCCACTTGGTCAATGCCAGGGAAGGGAGGGCTGCCTTGGCCTTCCTTTGGGAGGTGGAGGTGAAGTTTCTTTGGGGCCTCTCTTCCAGGACCTCCTCTCTCTCCCACCCCAGTCCTCCCGAAATCCTAGAGAGGCAGGGAGTGCAGGAAAGGGAGGAAAGGGAGGAGGAGAGGAGCCCCCTTGTTTTCCACCTGACGTCATTTCCGGAAGGAACAGCTGGGCCACCACGAGGACCTTGGGGCACTTCCTTTCTTGGGAAGAGAAGGAAGGAAGAGGAGAAGGTGAGCAGGGCTGGGGATGGAGGGACATGATGGGGAGCCCCTTGGCCCTCCCAGAGAGGCTGCCTTGGGCCCTGCCTCCTCTCTGGGGCTGGGAGCAGGAAGGGAAGGGCCAGGGAAGCCTTGGGGAGAGTGTGGGTGGGTGGGGGGATTCTCCTTCATAGAAAGTAAGCAGGGGGCAACACCGTAGTGTATAAGCTCAAAAGCTATTCAGGTATGCAAATAAGCACAGTAGACTAATTATGATAAAATCAATTAATTAAGTTGCAAAACATATGTGTGTCAATCACCACAATGGGGTACATATACAAGTACAAGTGGATAAGCCACAGTAGTAATGTCGCTATACAGCAATACAAGCACAATTCATGAAATCAATTGCACAATGGCAAGTTTAACATAAACAGTAAAGAAGTCATATGCACAGAAAGGAAAATATCTGCCCTTCCTGTTAGTGGAAACAGTTCAAAATACCATATTTTTAGTACCGCAATGGGAATGTATGAACCGTCGAATTGGGAGGATTCCCTGGGTGTCGAAAGTCAAGCGGGAAGACTCGGCTGATAACGTAACATCAATCCAACATGCTAAGGCGCATGCGCGGACATGCGCAGTGGCAAGCTGCTAGTAGTTCTGGGCATCGTAGTTCAGCCGGGACTGCTCTGGATGCCGAACTCGTCTATGCATGTGCGGGGAAGCGCGCAATGGCGGCCCGCAAGGGATGACGGTTAAGGTAGTTCGGGAGAAGTTTCAAGGCGTCCTTGAAGTGAAGGGTAGACTGGCGAATGCCTGGGTAGATGTTAAGGGGTCCACTGTTCACGGGGTAGGTGAAGACAGCGGAGGAGGGGCTGCCTGATGGCGGGAGCTCTCTCCTGAGCCGGCTAAGGGCCGTTTCGTCATATAGACTTCCTCAGAGGCATAAATAATAGCGTCCTCAGTTGACGTAAATCATGTAGAGTTGTTCACACTGCACGGAGGACGGACCACTCCAACATCAGGCCATTTCCTGATGTTATCAGCCGAGTCTTCCCGCTTGACTTTCGACACCCAGGGAATCCTCCCAATTTGACGGTTCATACATTCCCATTGCGGTACTAAAAATATGGTATTTTGAACTGTTTCCACTAACAGGAAGGGCAGATATTTTCCTTTCTGTGCATATGACTTCTTTACTGTTTATGTTAAACTTGCCATTGTGCAATTGATTTCATGAATTGTGCTTGTATTGCTGTATAGCGACATTACTACTGTGGCTTATCCACTTGTACTTGTATATGTACCCCATTGTGGTGATTGACACACATATGTTTTGCAACTTAATTAATTGATTTTATCATAATTAGTCTACTGTGCTTATTTGCATACCTGAATAGCTTTTGCGATTCTCCTTCATGCCCACCCCCCTGCAGAGGGACCACCCCTTCCCCTTGGAGGCCCCATCTTCTCCAGATGCTTCCCTCCCATTCATTCAGGTGCCGCCAAGGGGTGTGGAGGAAAGAGGGGTCCCCAAATGGGACTCTTCTTGCCGGGGGAGGGGGCCCTGATGGGGGCCAGGGAGAGGGGTCACCAAGGTGGGAGGGAGGCAAGAAATCCTGCCCCTGAAAACGGAAGGGGTTCGACGAGGAAGAGAGGCATTCAGGAAGGGCCTTTTTGCCAGGAGAGGAGGCCCTTTGGAGGTCAAACTCCATTTGACCTCTCCCCCCCCCCAAAAGAGGCAAAGAAATCCCTGGGGTTGCATTCCCTCCCATTCCTCCCTCTCTCTTCTGGGGGGTGTCTCCATGGGGCCCAGAGGATGGGAGGAAAGGCCTACCTGTGTGACTGCATCCTCCTCTACACCAGTGTTTCCCAACCTTTTTTGAGCCGCGGCACACTTTTTACATGTACAAAATCCTGGGGCACACCACCAACCAAAATGACACTCTAACACAGTCATACATATAGTTAATATGTTTTTAAATTTATTGATACACTCAATGTGAAACCTGGGCCTGTTTCGATGAACTCAACATAGATATCCTGGCAGGAATGGCAGAAAGACACAAACTTCCCACACAGAACTCCCATAACCAAGAGAAAATGCTATAAGAGTTTGGTGGGCATTGACCTTGGGTTTTGGAGTTGTAGTTCACCTATATCCAGAGAGCACTGTGGACTCAAACAATGTTGGATCAGGACCAAACTTGGCATGAATACTCAATATGCCCAAATGTGAAGACAGATGGAGTTCAGGGGAAATAGACCTTGACATTTGGGAGTTGTAGTTGCTGGGATTTATAGTTAACCTACAATCAAAGAGCATTCTGAACCCCACCAATGATAGAACTGGACCAAACTTCCCACACAGAACCCCCAGGAGGCAAGAGGAGGTCTCTACGTGGGGAAAGGGAGGCGGGCCTTCCCAATGCATGGAAAGGGAGAGACCAAGTAGACAACGGGTGGGGAGGGGGGTGGTTGCAATTTTGTGCCTTTATAGAGGTAGGTTTCTTGGGGTTTTTATACTTCAACACACTAGACTCTCCCCCCTCCCCTCCTGGAGGTTCCAATTTCCCACGGCACACCTGATGATTGCTCACAGCACACTAGTGTGCCCCGGCACACTGGTTGGGAAACACTGCTCTACACGGTCCCTAAGATCTTCCGGGGGTGCTCTTCTCTCATTCCCACCCCCGTCTCAGGCGCGGTTGGTGGGCACGAGAGAGAGAGAGAGGGCATTCTCGGTGGTGGCCCCTCGTCTCTGGAACTTCCTCCCCGGGGAGATTAGGCCGGCACCCTTCCTACCCACATTCTGCAAGGAATTAAAAGCATGGATGTTTCTTAGTGCATTTGATTGAGTCAGGATCTGAACCCATCCTTGAATTCTTATATCACATTATTATATACATCTTTTTATAAGTTTTTAAGTTGCATTAATCCTGCTCAATTGCTCTGTTCCACGCTATTTCCTATTCTATTATACGTTTCTATCCACCTTATTGAATCACTTATCTTTGAATTAGTTCACACAGTGGCCTCCTTCCCCCCTCCATAATTAGCCTGTTGTTGCTTGGTACTTGTTTATTAATGTCTGCTGTTTTTAATTGTTATTGTTTTTTGCTATTTTGTTTTTAACTGCGCTTTGTCTGGGCTTGGCCCCATGTAAACTGCCCCGAGTCCCTTTGGGGAGATGGAGGCAGGGTAGAAAAATAAAGTTCTTCTTCTTCTTCTCCTTCTCTCCCCTCCTCCTTCTCCTCCTCCTTGTTCTTCTCCTCCTCCTCCATCCTCTTCTCCTCCTTCTCCTCTTCCTCCTCCTTCTCCTCCTCCTCCGCCATCCTCTCCTCCTCCTCCATACCCTTCTCCTTCTCCTCCATCCTCTTCTCCTCCTCCGCCATCCTCTCCTCCTCCTCCATACCCTTCTTCTCCTTCTCCCCCTTTTCTCCATCCTCTTCTTCTCCTCCTTCTTCTCCTTCTCCTCCATCCTCTTCTCCTCCTCCTCTTCCTCCTCCTTCTCCTCCTCCTCCTCCGCCATCCTCTCCTCCTCCTCCATACCCTTCTTCTTCTCCTTCTCCCCCTTTTCTCCATCCTTTTTTTCTTCTCCTCCTTCTTCTCCTTCTCCTCCATTCTCTTCTCCTCCTCTTCCTCCTCCTTCTCCTCCTCCTCCTCCGCCATCCTCTCCTCCTCCTCCATACCCTTCGTCTTCTCCTTCTCCCCCTTTTCTCCATCCTCTTCACTTCTCCTTCTTCTCCTTCTCCTCCATCCTCTTCCTCCTCCTTTTTCTCCTCCTCCTCCGCCATCCTCTCCTCCTCCATACCCTTCTTCTTCTCCTTCTCCTCCATCCTCTTCTTCTTCTCCTTCTTCTCCTCCTCTTTCTTCTCCTTCTCCTCCATCCTCTTCTCCTCCTTCTCCTCCTTCTCCATCATCTTCTCCTCCTTCTCCTCCTCCATCCTCTCCTCCTCCTCCTCCTTCTCTTCCTTCTTCTTCTCCGCCATCCTCTCCCTCCTCCTCCATCCTCTTCTCCTCCTCCTCCTCCTCATCCCTTCCTCCTCCTTCTCCTCCTCCGCCATCCTCTCGTCCTCCTTCGCCATCCTCTTCTCCTCCTCCTCCTCCACCATCCCTTCCTCCTCCTTCTCCTCCTCCTCCGCCATCCTCTCGTCCTCCTTCGCCATCCTCTTCTCCTCCTTCTCCTCCTTCTCCTCCTCCTCCTCCACCATCCCTTCCTCCTCCTTCTCCGCCATCCTCTCGTCCTCCTTCGCCATCCTCTTCTCCTCCTTCTTCTCCTCCTCCTCCTCCTCCTTTTATGAAGCCATAAAAATCTCCATGAAGTATGGAAAGAATGAGGAAGCGGCAGCTCCCCTGGTGGCCAGAAGCTGAAATGTTAAATAGCCTCTGAGTGTCTGTCTATATATGTTGTGTGTCTATGGCATTGAATGTTTGCCATGTATATGTACATTGTAATCCGCCCCGAGTCCCTTGCGGGGTGAAAGGGTGGAATATATAAATACTGTAAAAATAAAAATAAAATAAATTTCCCCCCAAATTCATTGGTGTTCACAATTGGGCATATTGAATATTTGTGCCAAGTTTGGTCCAGATCCATCATTGTTTGAGTCCACAGTGCTCTCTGGATGCACAACTACAACTCCAAAACCCAAGAACACTGCCTACCAAACCCTTCTAGTATTTTCTGTTGGTCATGGGAGTTCTGTGGGCCAAGATTGGTTCAATTCCACTGTTGGTGGAGTTCAAAATACTCTTTGATTGTAGGTGAACTAAATCCCAACAACTACAATAGCAGCATTAGGAAGGTTGAGAAACACTTGTCTTAGAAGCTTCAGGGATTATTGGTGAAGGCCTGCTGAGGATCTCTTCATAAAAAGAGGGACCTCTTCCAAGCCCCCAGCACTAGCTGAGCCAGACCCACCAAACTGCTGGCTATGACACTTGTCCTTGAAGCTACTCTTAACCATCACTGTCACCCCATCACCAGGCCAGCGGGATTTACATTTTGTTGATGTTCTCCATCTGATTGTTCTCCTTTCAGGCCCTGCTTCATTTGAGGAAGTGGTCGTGTGTTTCTCTGAGATGGAGTTGTGTCTCCTGGATCAGGTCTAGTCGGCTTCATATGCAGACGATACAATGGAGACCTGTGAGAACATGCCGCCTGGGTAAGAATGAAGCATTTCCACTGCTCCTCAGCATACAGCATTGGGCCACCCAGAGCTGGAGCTTCCGTGTACCCTCTCCCTTTCACTTCCATTGCAAATTTCCGGCCCAGTTTACCTGTCCGAACGTATTTTCCCCTATGAACCATCAAAAGTGTCAAGATCATCTGGAGAGGCCCTGCTCTCGGTCCCACCACCTTCGCAGGCTCGTCTGGTGGGAATGAGAGACAGGGCCTTTTCTGTGGTGGCCCCTCGACTATGGAATTCCCTCCCAAATGAAATTAGATCTGCCCCCTCCCTCCTGACTTTTAGGAAGCTAGTGAAAACCTGGTTGTGGAATGAGGCTTTTGCAGAATGATGGCAGAGACCAGTAATCAACCAAAGTTATTGACTACAATATATGGACTGAATATACGGACGGAATTGGACATGATTTTATCATGGTGAACGGCTTTTATGTAATTTATTCTATATGTATCTGGTAATTTATTGTCGATGTATGATGTTTTAGATTTTTAGTGTTAGCATTGAATACTTGCTGTCAGCCAGTCTGAATCCCTCTATGGAGGTCGAGAAGATTGGAATATAAAAGTTTCAAATAAATAAATAAATAAATTATTTTGGAGTGAGCGAAGAAAGCAAACTGGAGTGCCTGAAAGTGAGGGGAAACTCAGCTATTTTACCTTTGGAACAATTCTCCAATAATAATAATTATTATTATTATTTGTACCCTGCCACCATCTCCCCAATGGGGACTCGGGGCGGCTTACATGAGGCAAAGCACATCAAACATAACAACACAATAAAATCAATTTAAAAACATAATCAATTACATAAAACATAAACTATAAGATACTACAATCAAAATAAAATTATAGTAGAATTAAAACCATTTATAATACAGGACAATGAGCGAGCCGCATGACTCTCGGCATTACTTCGCGAACGAAGATTCTTATGAAGGACTCATCCCACGCTTTTTACAAGCACGTAGATGACTAAAAAGGCCAATCTGACATAGGCAAGTTCAGTTGCAGAAAGCACAGCAGAAAGTCTCCTTGGGTGATGTTGTTTCCAAGTTGCGGTTCTTTATGCGTTGTCGTTCTCTTCTAAACCCATTCGGCATGTCTTCTCGAAAGAGGCTGCAGCACTGTGGATAGTGCATCTCCATGCCTCCCAATGTGGGGTCTGGATGGACCATTGTTGGTGATCAATCTGGCCGAGCCTGAGATGTTGTTTCAGAGAGTCCTTATATCTCTTTTTGGGGGCAGCTCTCTTGTGCTGACCCATGGCGAGTTCACCTTAGAGTAGTATCTTTGGGAGGTGGTGGTCCTCCATCCTAGAGACGTGCCCTGCCCAGTGGAGCTGTGTTCTCAATAGCATGGCCTCAATGCTGGAGATCCCTGCTTGCTCAAGGACAGCAACATTAGTCACATAGTAAGTCCAGTGTATATTTAGGATTGTGCGAAGACAGCGCTGATGAAAGCGTTCAAGGAGTTGTAGGTGTTGGCGATAGGTGACCCGTGTTTCAGACCCATAGAGGAGAACAGACAGTAGGACAGCTCTGTACACACTGATTTTGGTGCTTTGCCTCAGGTGCTTGTTGCTCCAGACTCTTTTGTGAAGCCTTCCGAATGCACTATATGCCTTTGCTAAACTGTGATCTAACTCTTTGTCAATCTTGGCGTCTGAAGAGATGATGCTTCCCAGGGAGGTGAACTGCTGAACGGACTTAAGCGCAGATTTGCCTATGCTGACGTGGGGATGATGATGTTCTTCCTGTGGTGCGGGCTAGTAGAGGACTTCCGTTTTCTTCAGGCTGACTTCCAACTCAAACAGCTCTGCAGCTGCTGCAAAGCAGGATGTTAGGCGCTGCAGGGCTGCTTCTGAATGGGCGACAAGGGCAGCGTCGTCAGCAAAAAAACAGCTCATGGACTGGATAGTTTAGAGTCTTAGTGCAAGCCCTCAGGCGGATTAATATAAATTGATAAAAACAGTGGGGTGAGATAGCTGTGGGGCAAATTATCTGTGAGGGAGGAAAGCTCTTTCAAAGGGAGATGGTTTCCCAACTAAGAGATTATAATATGAATATTGTATCTGTTCCTGTTAGAACAGGATGGTACTAAAGGATGGTATATAGAAAAGCTGCATGTAGGAAAGGGATGGAAGATTTCGGTATGGAAATGGACCAAGGAGAGTTTTGTTGATAAAGAAGCAGTTGAGATCAGGTTCTTATTCGATCCTTTGTTTCTCTGCTTTCTTCTAATGGAATTTTCTTTTCCCTCTAAACAGAAATCATGGGGAGAACGAGAACCACGGAGAGCCGGCTGTAACAATGCCTGTCATGGAAACACGGGAGCTTGGAAAGGAAAAAGGAACGAAAATAGAAAGCATAACCCAAGCGAAAAATCCGACGAAATTGTCTTCTTTCCAGAAGGCAGATCATCCCGAACCTCTAACTTCAGAATCAAATAAAACTGAATGTTCGGACTGTGGGAGAATTTGCAAATGCCATTCGCAGTTAGACATCAATGGCAGGCTCCATAAAGGAGACAAATGCATAGAATGTGGAAGCAATTTTAGTCCATGTGATCATCTACATTCACATAAAAAAACACACAGAGAAGAGAAACAATATCAGTGTTTAGATTGTGGAAAGACCTTCGGTAACAGCAGCAAACTGCGTCGCCATCAAATGATCCACACGGGAGAGAAGCCACATAAGTGCATGGAATGTGGGAAGTGCTTCAGGGAGAGTGAACATCTTCGTACCCATCAAAAGACCCACACAGGCGAAAAGCCATATAAGTGCATGGAATGCGGAAAGATCTTTGGCTATAGCAACAGTCTGCGTCAACATCAAATGATCCACATGGGAGAGAAGCCACACAAATGCGTAGAATGTGGGAAGTGCTTCAGGGAGAGTGGAAGGCTTCGTGTCCATCAAAGGACCCACACAGGGGAGATGCCATATAAGTGCATGGAATGCGGAAAGAGCTTTAGCAATAACCTAACGTATAGGAATCATCTAATGAATTACGCAGGGGAGAAACCTTTCAAATGCATGGAATGCGAAAAGAGCTTCACTCAGAGGGCATATCTGCGTTGCCATCAGAGGATTCACACAGGAGAGAAACCATACGAATGCATGGTATGCAGAAAGAGCTTCACTCAGAGGGCAAATCTGCGTCGCCATCAGAGGGGTCACACAGGAGAGAAACCATACAAATGCATGGAATGCAGAAAGAGCTTCACTCAGAGGGCTAGTCTGCGTTACCATCAGCGGATTCACACAGGAGAGAAACCATACATATGTAAGGAATGTGGAAAGGGCTTCATTTCGAGCAGCCATCTACGTTACCATCGAAGAATACACACAGAGGAGAAAAGTACTGATACTGGGAAGAGCCCTTATGAATGCATGGATTGCGGAAAGAATTTCCGTCAGAGCAAACAGCTGTGTAGGCATCAAAAGATACACACAGGAGGGAAGCCATATCAATGTATGGAATGTGGAAAGAATTTCCGTCTGAATGAACACCTCCGTAGGCATCAAAGAATACACACAGGAGAGAAGCCATATCAATGCATGGAATGTGGAAAGAGCTTCCGTGATACTTCAACACACTATAAACATCTAAGGACACACACAGGAGAAAAACTATATAAATGTATGGAATGCGGAAAGAGCTTTGGTGATGGTGCACAACTTTGTATGCATCAAACAACACACACAGGGGAGAAGCCATATACTTGCATAGAATGTGGGAAGAGTTTCAGTCGGAGTAATACTCTGCGTTCCCATCAAAGAATACACACAGGGGAGATGCCATACAAATGCATGGAGTGCGGGAAGAGCTTCCGTGTTAGTGGAGCATATAATAAACATCTAAGGACCCACACAGGGGAGCAGCCATATCATTGCATGGAATGTGGAAAAGGCTTTCATGATAGTGGAACATATAATAAACATCTAAGGACCCACACAGGGCAGATGCCATATCATTGCAAGGAATGTGGGAAAGGCTTTCATGACAGTGGAACATATAATAATCATCTAAGGACCCACACAGGGGAACAGCCATATCATTGCATGGAATGTGGGAAAGGCTTTCATGACAGTGGAACATATAATAAACATCTAAGGACCCACACAGGGGAACAGCCATATCATTGCATGGAATGTGGGAAAGGCTTTCATGATAGTGGAACATATAATAATCATCTAAGGACCCACACAGGGGAACAGCCATATCAATGCATTGAATGTGGAAAGAACTTCAGTCGAATTGGAGATCTGCGCCGCCATCACAAGACCCACACAGGGGAGAAGCCATATCAGTGCATGGAATGTGGAAAGCGTTTCCGTTGCAGTTCACATGTGCGTCGCCATCAAAGGACTCACACAGGAGAGAAGCCGTATACTTGCATCGAATGTGGAAAGAGTTTCAGTCAGAGTAATGCTCTGCGTTCCCATCAAAGAATACACACAGGGGAGCAGCCATACAAATGCATGGAATGTGGAAAGAGTTTCCGTGATCCTGCATCATATAATAATCATCTATTGGCTCACACAGGGGAGAAACCATATATGTGCCCGGAATGTGGGAAGGCCTTCAGCAGGATTACCTTGTGTTGTAAACATCTGTTGACTCACGTAGGTGAGAATGCGTTGAAGGTGGAATGAAATTCAGAGGAAATATTCATGTAGTTCCTCTAATTTCTTAGAATTTACCACCTTTTTCCAGTATCTAGAGCAGTGTTTCCCAATCAGTGTGCCGCAGCACACTAGTGTGCCGTGAGTGATCATCAGGTGTGCCGTGGGAAATTGGAACCTCCAATACCCTTTTTTTCCCCCTCCTGCTGAACACTTTTTCTTCTCCACTCGGGCTCCCTTCTTCCCAGCCTCGCTTTGCTCATGCTGCCGCCATTTTGATCAGAGGGGGCAGCGTGAGCGTGTTCAGGCGCGGAGGGGGGAGGGAGGAAGACGTGGGGCGAGTCTGCGCAGAGCGCCCGCATGGGTCACGTTTTTCTTCCTCCCCCCTCCTGGACACGCCCACGCTGCCCCCTCTGATCAAAATGGCGGCAGCGGTAGCGTGAGCAAAGTGAGCAGAGCGAGGCTGGGAAGAAGGGAGCCCGAGTGGAGAAGAAAAAGTAAGTGTTCGGCAGGAGGGGGAAGAAAGGGCACGAAGGGGAAGGAGGAGGAAGAGGTCTCTGTCGAAAGCTGGCATGGGCAAACTTGGACCTTCCAGGTGTTTTGGACTCCAACTCATACCATTCCTAGCAGCCTCAGGCCCTTTTCCTTTCCCCCCCTCAGCCACTTAAGCAGGAAAGGGCCTCAGGCTGTTAGGAATGGTGGGAGTTGGAGTCCAAAGCACCCAGAGGGCCAAAGCTTTCCCATACCTGTTTTAGGGACCTTAAAGTGGTGAGCCTCCTTCCAACATTGCGATTCTGGATAGAAAACAAACAACAATATAACATAACATTGTTTGAGTCCACAGTGCTCTCTGGATGTAGGTGAACTACAACTTCCAAACACAAGGTCAATTCCCAAGCAAACCCTTTCAGTACTTTCTGTTTGTAATGAGAGTTCAATATGCCAAGTTTGGTTCAATTCCATTGTTGCAAGAGTTCAGGATGCTCTTTGATTGTGTATTAACTATAAATTGAGCAAGACCTTCGTGTGTGTCTTTCTGCCATTCCTGCCAGGATATCTATGTTGTGTTCATCGAAACAGGTCCAGGTTTCACACTGAGTGTATAAATACATGTAAAAACATATTAACTATATGTATTACTGTGTTAGAGTGTCATTTTGTGTCATTTTGGTTGGTGGTGTGCCCCAGGATTTTGTAAATGTAAAAAATGTGCCGCAGCTCAAAAAAGGTTGAAAAACACTGATCTAGAGTATGATATCTGTGTTGAAATTCCTCAAAATGACTTTCTAATGTTAATCCATTTCTTCTATTCTATGTATTAGACACTTGTTCCCCTTAAGAAGTCCTGGCCATCTGTCGGGAGTGCTTTGAATGTGATTTTCTGCTTCTTGGCAGGGGGTTGGACTGGATGGCCTAACAGGTCTCCTCCTGCTCAATGATTCTATGATATTTTTCCCAGGTGTGTGTGTGTATATATATATATATATATATATATATATATAATGAAACTGAATGGCACCTACAATAAAGTTGGTTTTTACAAGTTCTGAATGAGTCAGAGTATCTGCTTGCCAAGATGGTTTATATAAAATCAGTCATTTGGAGCTTTTCTGCCTCCTTCTGAGGCCAAAATTGAGCTCCGCGCTAAAGGGGCGGACTGAGAGTCCAATGCCTGACACGTTCTGCTACCTTGAAGACCAGATCAACACACAAACTGGGTTTGAAGATGACAGGAACAGAGGTTTATTGCTTTCAAGCCTGATACAGAGCCTACAATCAAAGTGATCAGTCATAAACCATGCAGTAGTGTCAAAGGCATTGGATCCTCTTTTACAGCCATAATATACCCATGCCCTGTCCTGATTGGTCAGAAGCCAGCCCTGTTTCAATCTGGGCTCCTATTTCCTGGGAATCCTGACACCAAGAAAAATGAACAGCTGCGATTTGTTGGTTTAAAGCCAGAGTCATTTCTAAGGTCCTGCCTGTGGAATGGGGTGGGCAGGCGAAATGTGTTGAGGCAATATGTGAATCAGTCCATTATGAGTTTATTTGTCCTGGAGATATTATGCAACCCTTGCTCATTAGCAAACTCACACCCATTTTGTTTGCACAAAAGGTTAATCTCCGATAACACAATGGGTTGCTATGTAAATATGAACAGCTCGATGGAGAACATAGATGTATACACTGCTGATGTCTAGTGGTGGTTCATCTCCAGATTCCCTCGGGAGATTGGAAACTGGACTTGATGGACTTAATCTCCCAGGATGACACTGTCTCCTGATGGACCCATTTCACAGTAGGTGGGGAGCCCAAAAAAACCCACAGGGATACGCACACAAGCATGCAATGCTCGATTGTGGGATTAGCATAACTCAAAAACCACTGGATGAATTGCCACCAAATTTGGACACAAGACACCTACTACCTCAAGGAGTGACCATAACTCAAAATTTATTTTGTCATTTGGGAGTTGTAGTTTGCTGGGATTTATAGTTCACCTACAATCAAAGAGCATTCTGAACCCCACCATCAACGACAGAATTGGAGAAAACATCCCACACAGATCCATCATGACGAACAGAAAATACTTGAGGCCACCCAGTCCAACTCCCTTCACTAGGGCAAGAAAACGTAATCCAAACCCTCCTGACAAAGAGCCATCCAGCCATAGATATAGATAGATACTAGCTGTACCCGCCAGGCATAGCTGTGGTCAACTTTCCCTCCTCTCTCTCTTTTCCTTCTTTCTTCCCTTCCTTCCATCCTTCACTCCCTTTTTTCCTTCCTTTTTTCCTTCCTTTTTTCCTTCCTTTTTTCCTTCCTTTTTTCCTTCCTTTTTTCCTTCCTTCCTTCCTTCCTTCTCTACCTCTTTCTGTCCTTCACCTCCCTTTTTCTTTCTCTCCTTTCTTCCTACTCTACCAACACTTTCTCATTACTTTATTTTCCAGATCACCACACTGGGCCACAGCAACGTGTGGCAGGGGACGGCTAGTATATATATAAAATTGTAATGTTCATTTGTGGGATTGACATAACGCAAAAACCACTGGACAAATTGACATGAAAATTGAACACAATACGCCTATCAGGCTAATTAGTGACCATCACTCATAAAACATTGAGAAACACAGTGGAAGAGACTTAAAAAGACAAAAAACAAAAATATATTACACGCACTCGCAAAACCACATATATACAGAAAAACAAATATATACACAAATATATATACACACACAAAAGACATACAGACAGCTACAGCAATGCATGGCAGGGGACAGCATATATATACATGTGCGTGTGCGCGCGTGCGCGTATATCTTGTCCCTACTTTGCAGATTTTTTACTTATCGCGGGTGGTCCTGGAACATAACCCTGCGATAAGTGAGGGAACACTAATGTTTTTAATGGATTTTAAAACTTAATGTCTTAACTAATGTTTAATGCCATGTTATAATGTATTCCTTGTATGTGTTAGTATCGAATTGCTGCCAGTTGTAAGCCGCCCTGAGCCAGCCCCCTTTCCTTCTATGGCAGTGTTTCTCAACGTGGGGGTTGGGACTCCCAAAAGGGGATTGGGAGGGGGTTTCAGAGGGGTTGCCAAAGACCATCAGAAAACATATATTTTGGATGGCCTTAGGAACCCCTTTGACAGAGAAGGCTGAAGAGTGTCTGTTCTTCCTTTTTGGAAGCAGGTGGAAAATCATCCCACCAAAAGGCCTCCGCTGTGATTGGCTGGCTTCTCAGCCAGGGGGAGGGCTGTTTCTGAGGCTCCAAGCTGGAGGGGAGAGCAGGCGCACTTGGGTGCATGGCGGCGTGGTGCACATGTGCGGGCAAGGGAGAGCGTGTGAGGCTGGAGGGAGATTCAAGCCAGTGAGTCACTTCAAGGCTAGGGGAGTTTCTGTGGGCAGTTTGGCCCAATTCTATCATTGGTGGGGTTCAGAATGCTCTTTGATTGCAGCTGAACTATCAATCCCAGCAACGACAACTCCCAAATATCAAGGTCTGTTTTCCCCAAACTCCATCAATGTTCACATTTGGGTATATTGAGGATTCGTGCTGAGTTTGGTCCAGATCCATCATTGATTGAGTCCACAACTTCCGTTCCCTTGGCCGCCACCTCTCCACAAAAGTCAACATTGACACTAAAATACAACACCGAGTGCAGCATTTTTCCAAATGAAGTACAGAGTGTCTGAGGACCAGGACTTCCGTAGGGATACCAAGGTGCTTGTATATAAAGCTATTGTCCCAACCCTGTTATACGCCTGCGAAACATGGACTGTCTGCAGACGTCAAATGCAACTCCTGGAATGATTCCATCAGCGTTGACTTCCTGAAAATCCTGCCAATCTCCTGGGAAGACAGGCAGAAAAATGTCAGCTTGCTGGAAGAAGCAAAGACCACCAGAATTGAAGCCATGCTCCTCTGCCATCAACTCCGCTGGACCGACCACGTTGTCTGGATGCCTGACCACTGTCTCGCAAAGCAGTTGCTCTACTCCCAACTCAAGAAAGGAAAACGTAATGTTTGTGGACAGAAAAAGAGATTTAAAGATGGGCTCAAAGCCAACCTCAAAAACTGTGGCATAGACACCGAGAACTGGGAAGCCCTGGCCCTTGAGCACTCTAGCTGGAGGTCAGCTGTGACCAGCAGTGCTGTAGAATTTGAAGAAAAATGAGGGAAAAAGAGAGAAATGTGCCAAGAGGAAGAAGGTGCATCAAGCCAACCCTGACCGGGACTGCCTTCCACCTGGAAACCAATGCCGTCACTGCGGAAGAACATGCAGGTCAAGAATAGGGCTCCACGGTCACTCATGGACCCACTGGCAGTACACCGAATTTGGAAGACAAACTTACTCTGTCAACGAGGGGATCACCTAAGTTAGGCATCTCTCTGGATGTAGGTAATTGCCCACCCCTGCTTCTTCCAGTATTTTCTGTCGATCATGGGAGTTCAGTGTGCCAAGTTTGGTTCAATTCCATCGTTGGTTGCGTTCAGAATGCTCTTTGACTGTAGGAGAACTGTAAGTCCCAGCAAACTACGACTCCCAAATGACAAAATCAATCCAAACCAGTATTCAATGTGTTCCAGTGAATGAGAATACACCCTGCATATCGGAGATTTATTTTATGAACAGGCGCAAAACCACTAAGGAAGCGCCCAAGGACTCCAACTCCCAGGAGGCTCTGCTGCTTTGGCGGAGGGACAGGCATCCTGGGAAGTGTAGTCCACAAGTCCTCCTCTAAGCCCCGGCCCTTTTCCGCCCCGCCCCTAGGCCCTCTTAGCCAATGAGACAGGAGGAGAGAGGCGCCGCTTTCCCCCCTCTTGCGTCATTTCCTGGGAGTTGGGACTAGGAAGAAGACGGCTTTGTTGGGAAGGAAGGAAGGCAGGCGGGTGAGTCTGGCCTGCTTGCGGCCTGCTCGGGGGGGCTTGGCGGTAGAAAAGCGGGCAGGCCGCTCCTTGGCTCGAGTGGCACGCAGGGCCCAGGGTTTCCCTTCCACGCCTCCCACGCCCCGCCATCCCGTGGAAGGCAAGGAAGGGCCTGCTGCTGTGGGACGGGCGGGTCGCGGCCTTCCTTCCAAAATGGCGCCGGCTTGGATTGATTTCGTGTCCAAAGCCTTTTGCATAACTGAATAAGCACAAAAGGGGTCAAACAAAGGTCGAGGAGGGCGTGCCTCCTCCGAGGGAATAATGCCTGGAGGGGGAGAGCAGGGCCTGGCTGGGGAGGAGCACGTGGAGGCTTCATCCAGGCTCTCCTCAATAATAATAATATGTTTAATTATTATTATTATTTATTTTATTTATTTATTAACTTTATTTCTACCCCGCACCCATCTCCCCAAGGACCATAAAGTGCTGTCAATAATGTTGTCTGACAACTTTGGTTTAAATGGTTGGAAATGACAACCTCCTTCAAGCCTTCTCTAGTAATCTGTTTATCTGTGATCCTGATGCTTACTGTTTCCTGTATGTATGTTCTGGTATGCAGCTTCCTGTACTCTATGGTTTTAAAAGGTTATAAAAGGGGCTGCGCATTACATGCTCTTTCTCTATCTCTCCTTTTGACTATGTGACCTGTTGACAGCTATTTTGTTACAAGAGAGATGCCATAAGAACATAAGAAGAGCCATGCTGAATCGGACCTCAGCCCATCTAGTCCAGCATTCTGTATCACACAGTGGCCCACCAGTTGTACACGGGGATCTCGAGCAGAAGGGAGGGCAAAACCCTGACCTCCCGACCCCCCACAACCAGTACCCGGGGAAATCCTGCCTACCTCAACCAACTCCGAGGTGGCACTTGAATGCCCTTTTCAGTAACTACCGATACACTTGGTATCCATGAATCTGTCTAATCCTGCCTTGAAGCTGTCCAGGCTGACAGCTGTCACAACCTCCTCTGGAAGTGAGTTCCATAACCCAATGACCCTCTGGGTGAAGAAATATTTCCCTTTATTAGTCCTAATTTTCCTACCTTGGAGCTTCAGGGAGTGCCCTCTAGTCCTAGTGTTGTGTGACAAAGAAAATAGTTTTTCTTTATTCACCTTTTCTATCCCATGCATGATTTTATACACTTCGATCAAGTCACCTCTTAGACACCGTCTTTCAAGGCTGAAAAGACCAAGGCGTTGCAACCTGGTTTCATAAGGGAGCCGCTCCATCCCTTGGATCATTCTTGTTGCCCTTTTCTGTACCTTTTCCAGTTCCGTTATATCCTTCTTAAGGTGCGGAGACCAGAATTGTACACAGTACTCCAAATGTGGCCTCACCATCGATTTGTAGAGAGGTAATACAACATTTGCTGATCTATTTTCGATTCCCTTTTGATGCCCTGGCTGGATGGCACAGAGAATTATCTCAAACCTATCTGATATTCATGGCCAGATCTTTTCCTAACAGAGATGACAGGTTATTCAGTCTAACAACTGAAACCATTGCCTTGCAATATTATATCTGGTTGTATACTGCAAGAGAAGATTGGAGTGATAACTTTTTGTACCTGTGTTATGCTGAATACATGAAGGTTGTGAGTAAACAAAATATGTCATTTTCATCAAGGTCTACTTCATTTTCATCTATTGAGTGAATAATAATAATAAAACTTTATTTATACCCCACCACCATCTGGAGCTGAGATTTGTATTTTGTAGTTTTTAACTGTTAATTTTATATGTTTTTATATGACTGTTTTTCTCTTGTGATGTATTGTATATGGGCACTTGTTGCCGCTTGTTCACCGCCTGAGTCGCCTTCGGGCTGAGAGAGGCGGTATAGAAGCATGGCACGAATAAATAAATCTCCCCAAGGGGACTCGGGGCAGCTTACATGAGGCCAAGCCCAATAACACATAGTAACAAAACATAGCAATTATAAAAAAAACAATACAATCAATAAAACTCAAACATATACAATAGCAGACAATTTAAAACCATTTCGGGTGGGCCAAATATGAATGTTAACATTTTAAAAATAAATAAACACTGGGTGCAGAGGTGGTTTGTATATAGTCGGAAGGCTTCGAGGATACTATGGGGCAGACACCCAACGTAATTAAAGTGCTTCTAAGGACTTTGCAAAGAATGAACACGGCAGGGCGTCATTTACTTCATTCAGGGTAGGCACATTGGAACAGCTACGTCTTAAGGTTCCTCTTAAAGACTACCATAGTGGGGAATTGTCTGATATCCTTGGGGAGCACATTCCAGAGTCGGGGCGCCACTACAGAGAAGGCCCTCTCCCTTGTCCCCACCAACCGTGTCTGTGAGGCTGGTGGGAGAGAGAGTAAGGTCTCTCCAGATGATCAGAGAGATCGCCTAGGTTTGTAAACAGAGATACGGATACGTAGGTAAGTGGGTCCCAAACCGTTCAGGGCTTTGTAGGTAAGAACCAGCATCTTGAATTGGGACTGGAAGATGAACGGCAGCCAATGGAGCTCCTTAAACTATTTATATACTAGCTGTCCCCTGCCAGGCGTTGCTGTGGCCCAGTCTGGTGATCTGGAAAATAAAGTAATGAGAAAGTGATGGTTTCTAATATATGTAATTATGCTTATGGGTAAATAGTATTTCTTGTTGTTTCTTTGTCAGTTTTGATGTAGAGATTGTCTGGTTTGACTACTCTGGAACACACAACATATAATTGTCCTTCTTTAGGGGTCCCTTTCAAAACTATTATATATATATATATATCATATACATATTTATTTATTAACTTTATTTATACCCCACACCCATCTCGGGGCGGCTTACATGAGGCCAAGCCCAATAACACATCATAACAAAACATAATACAGTCAATAAAACGCAAACACATGCAATAACAGACAATTTAAAACCATTTCGGGCGGGCCATATATGTGTGCTAATCATATATCCTGGCTGGATGTCTCTTTGCCAGGAGGGCTTTGATTATGTTTTCTTGCCCTTATGAAGGGAGTTGGACTGGATGGCCTTAAGGCAGGATTTCTCAACCTGGGGGTCGGGACTCCTGGGGGGGGGGGTGCAAGGGGGTGTCAGAAAGGTCGCCAAAGACCACCAGAAAACAGTATTTTCTGTTGGTCATGGGGGTTCTGTGTGAGAAGTTTGGACAAGTTCTATCGTTGGTGGGGTTCAGAATGCTCTTTGATTGTAGGTGAACTATAAATTCCAGTAACTACAACTACCAAATGTCAAGGTCTATTTGCCCCAAGCCCCATCTGTGTTCATATTTGGGTATATGGAGTATTTGTGCCAAGTTTGGTCTCGATCTTTTATTGTTTGAGTCCACAGTGCTAACTGGATGTAGGTAAACTACAACTCCAAAACTCAAGGTCAATGCCCACCAAACCCTTCTGTTGTCTGTTGGTCATGGGAGTCCTGTATGCCAAGTTTGGTTCAATTCCATCATTGGTGGAGTTCAGAATGCTCTTTAATTTTAGGTTAACTATAAATCCCAGCAACTATAACTCCCAAATGACAAAATCATTTTTTTTGTCTTATGGTCACTTCTTGGGTTAGTAGGTTTCGTGACCAAATAGATTATTATAATATACACATACACACACAAGAAACACTGTGCACAGAAAGCATAGCTACCACTGTCTCGGCCTTCTATGCCAGTGGTTCTCAATCTGTGGGTACCCAGGTGTTTTAGTTTACAACTCCCCGAAATCCCAGCCAGGATATCTGGGGGACCCACAGGTTGAGAACCATTCATCTATGCCAGGGCTGTCCAACTTCTACGGGCCCAAGGGCCGGAATTCCGATCACTGATCACCTGGGGGGCCGAAGGGTCTGCCCCTGGCTCCGCCCCCTCCCCGGCTCTGCCCCCTCCCCTCCCTGGCTCCGCCCCCTCCCCAGCTCCAATTTACTTACAATTGACCTTGAGTTGTGGAGTTGTAGTTCACCTCCATCCAGAGAGCACTGTGGTCTCAAATAATGATGGATCTGGACCAAACTTGGCATGAATACTCAATATACCCAAATGGGAACACTGGTGGATTTGGGGGAATGTTTCCTAATACCTTTGAGTTATTTGAGTCCACACTCAAATTGGGACACACCAAAAAAAACCCCAAACACCTCAATGCCGTCGCAGGGCTTGATGGGGCCTCCTTTCCCAGAGGCGGGTGGAGGAGGCCCAAAGAGCTCCCTCCCTCCCTGAAAGTAAAACAAGCCGCGGGGCAGGCGCAAAGGAAGCCACGGTTGCGCCCTGCACGTGGGGGAAGGCAGCACAACAAGGGGGAGGGGGCGTGGAGGAGGGGAAGGAAGCGTCGCCAAGGAAACCGCCGCTGAGGGACCCCTCCCCCCCTCACCCAACGTCCCATTGTTTTAGATTGATTGATTCGAGCCAGGCCCCTCCTTACCCATACTGCGGGAGCCCCGCCACAGGGCCGAAGCGCCAACGCCGCTGCCGTCCCTGAAGAGCCCCGCTGGAGCCGAGGCCAAGCTCAGGCCGGGCGCGGCAGCTCTCCCATCCACGGGGCGGGAAGCGAGGGCCCTCCACAGGAAGAGGACAGAGCCAGGAGGGGCTTTCCCTGCCTCACTCCCCTCCTCCCTCTCTCTGAGGGAATGGGGGCTGGCCTGGAAGCAGCCGCGAGGGAGGAGGAGGCGTGCACCCATGCCGGCCGCAAATCCTGCGGGACCCGAGATTTCGGCAGCTATCGCGAGACTACGCAGCCACAGATGGGATTTCGACCTCCCTCGAAATCCTGTCTGTGGCTGGTGTAGTCTCACGATGCTTGCCTAAACCCGGAAATAGGTATTTTTTTTTAAAAAAATTATTTTTTATTTGTATTTTATTAAGACAAGTTAGGGGGCCGCAGGGAAGGGGCTCGGGGGCCGTGTACGGCCCCAGGGCCGCCTGTTGGACAGCCCTGATCTATGCCATTCTGATGGGCAATCTAACCCCGAAGTCAAGCCTGGAAACTCTACCCCTTTGATAAAGGGCGGGCAGGGGGAGTGAAATTGATGCATGCGCACACCTCTGAACAACGCCTGAATTGAGGGCTGCCCTCAGCACCTAGCCAATCAGCGGGACCCTGGCGAGGGGCTTAATGTTCTTCAGCGGGATGCCTTTGCTGCGGGCCAGTATTAGCACTGCCAGATGCGAAAGCGGCCGCTCCGCATCTTCCAACAGCCGGCAGAAGGCAAGGGAGGCATCGCAGCCGCAGCAGCCATGGCTGTCTGAGAGAAAACCGGGGACCTGGCACTCCACACTTAAGCCCCGCCCACCCATGCATCGGTGATGCGATCACGCGCCGCAGTGGCAGTGAGGGAAAACTTTGCAATGCCCACTCACGCAGCGGTGACACAATCACGCACAGTGAACGTCCAGACATTTACTTGGAGGCCGATTTCTGCCTCAAAGCATTGTAGTTCAATGTGGGGAAGCCATTTTTGTGTGCTGTGGCATGTTATCTTTTTTAGGATTTGTTAGTTGTTTTCAGTTCTTTTTTTGTTTCTTGTTTTTGTTGGTCACACCTTGCATTGTGAGACATTTTGTTGCTGAATTTTGTGTGATTTCCTTCATTTTTTTTGGTTTGTTTATTTCAGCCTAAGGATGACAGCTACTTTTTTATATATACTAGCTGAACCCGGCCACACGCTGCTGTGGCTTTTTCTCTTTCCTGTGTCCCAGTCTGTCTATATATATATATATATATATATATATATATATATATATATGTGTGTGTGTGTGTGTGTGTGTGTGTGTGTGTGTGTGTGTGTTTTGTGTCTGTATATATATGGATTTGTGTCTATGTGTACATATGTGTGTATATGTGTCTGTACTTATGTATATATGTATATGTATATGCGTGTATATATGTAGATGTGTGTAAGTACAGATGTGTGTATGTATGTGTGCATGTGTATATTTCAGTGCATGTCTATGTACATACGTGTGTGCATGTGGCGAAGACCAACAGTAACATTCCTTCCTGCCTTTTATACTTCCTTTCTCCCCCTTATCCCTCAGCTTTTCTCTTCTCTGACCTCCTGCCTCTTCTCCCTCCCTTCCTTCTTTCCTTTCCCTCCTTCCTGCCATCCCTCCCCTTTCTGTATCAGTTCTTGCTCCCCTTGTCTCACTCCCTCCATTCCCTCCCTCCATTTTTTCCTTCCTTTTGCTAGTCCCTTCACCAGCTTCTACCTCTTGTATTGCCTTTTATTGCCTGTCTGTTTTCTGTTCCTCCTTCCTGCGTGGCATACCTCGTGGGGTTTTGTGTGTATGTGAGCTGACTTGGTGTGTCTGCCTTATGTGGTTTTGCTGTCTACTGGCTACTTAGGATGGCAACTCTCTTTTTATATATATAGATAGATACTGCTCTACCTATGCGAGGGGGACTCAGGGCGGTTTCCCAGTAACATCACCAAAACAGAGTAATCAGCATGACATAAAATTAACAAAACAACATAAGCGTACAATTATCACAATAACACATGTATACTAAAAGTAATCCTACCTGTTCAGAGCAATTAACCATCCCCTCCAATTGTGTTGCTCCATCTATAGTGTTCCCCTATGCCGCACTTTCCCCCCATTCTAAACTGAAAGCCTGTCCCCACTATTTCATTTGCTAACTCCAACTCCTATCTCACCCAGGGTTTTATCATTTTACCTTGTCCACTTCGCCTGCCCATCCTATTCGGTTTTTCTTATGTGAATTTCCTGCATCATTCCATTTGTTATTGTAATTGTATTTTTATTTCTGATATATTTTGTTTTGCATTTTGTATTTTAAGGTGTTGTATTTTAGAAGGGCTTGGCCTCATATTAGCCACCCCAAGCCCCCATTGGGGAGATGGTGGCGGGGTATAAATAAAGTTTATTATTATTATTATTAAAAGGCAGGACCGATGCTAGTGCAAACTCAAAATATGAGGGGTCCGGGAATTAGGTACAATGCTAGGTAATAGTATGATAGCTGGGTCCGGAAGGTCTTGAGCGTTACGGAGACGTTGCATGGCTCCTTCGAGAGCGGTGTTTGCACAATAGAGACTTAGCTAATGTAAGCCAGGCCGGAGACAGATAATATAGAAGGAATGTCAGAGTTCTTTAATGGTGAAGCTCTTACCTTAACCATGAACTGTACCCTAAACCGTAACCCCTAACGGTAACCCAAACCCTAAACCTTGCCCTAACCCTTACCCTAAGCGTCCCCTCCCTTTCTATTCTTCCTTTCCTCTCCTCGCTCTCACTCTGCCCCCTCTCTTCCTTTATTCACAGCCGCCTTTGCTGCATCTCCATAACGCTCGGAGCTTCCAGACCCAGCTATCATACTATCATCCATTGCTACAACAGGCTAACAGCAATAACAGGTATGGACCAATAACAGGTATGCTCATTTCCAGGACCTATTAGAGGGATGACCGGGGTAATAGGTAGGAAGTGCAATGCCATATTCAACAATGTTTGGGGCTGGGCTAGAACTGGTCATTCTCAAAGGCTTGATGAAACCACCAGGTCTTCAAGCTTTTACAAAAGGAGGGGAGGGATGAGGCCTGTCTGATTTCCCTTGGAAGGGCGTTCCAGAGGAGGGGGGCCACCAGCGAGAAGGCTCTCTCTCGTTCCCACCACATATTTGTGACAGTGGTGGGAGCGAAAGTAGGGCCTCCCCAGGAGATCTTAGAGTTTGCACTGTTTCATAGAAGGAGATGCGATTGCAGAGATAGTCAGGGCCTGAACTGATCGTAGAGATAGACAGGGCCTGACTAAACAGAGGTTCTTGCCACCTAGGGTCCTCATCTGAGGATTATTATTTTATTATTGTACTGACACAAAAACAGTATGTTGACACACAAAAGGGAATGTATCTCAATGATCAAATATAATACACAATCTTGTTTTCACTCAACTTACCAAATATCATATTACACGGAATATATTAACAACAAAAAATACAATACCCTTTATGGGTTCCTACTAGTGACGACTCTATATCCCATTCCTCAGTATTATGCCCATATAAGTAGTCCTAGGATGATGTGGACATTGGTTATAATCCACAGTCCAAAACACAGTTCAACATACACGTGTCCACTTGGTACACAGTTCAAAACACAGTTCAATATTCTGGTATCCACTTAATTCCAAATAAATCCAGAAGTCCTTGTTGGTAATTGTCCAGCCTAGGTAAACGTCCCACTGGTAAGTGTATACAAAGTATTGTAATCCAATCCGTGAAGCCGCGAATAGCTGTCAAATACGCCAGTATACTCCGCAATGGTTCCCGAAGAAAGCACATGGGGCAGAAAAGCTGCGTTTTGGTGAATTGACAGCATGTGGCCGACAAGGAAGTGATTACACAGGAATTCCCTCCCGTTTCGACCCCGAAGGGTCTTTCTCAAGGCCAATCAATTGCTTCTATGTAGCCTTCCTAATATCATTGATGCATCATAGCAGAAAGCGGCATGTGAAACATAACAATACTCAAAGTAATATCTATATAATCTGTTCTGTCCCAAAAAGCAACTAAATATAATAAACAATATACCACTGTTATAATATTCAAAGGTAACAATATTTTATATGAGGCACAGCATATTATAGGAATATCATTACCTGATCTATGGAGTCAGAGGCTTACTTCCATAGAATCCATTTGGCAAATGCAAAGCCTAACAGTAAACTGAGGTAATTATATCCCAGATACTTAACTAGCACAGGTGAGAAAGCAACCTTACATCAGGAGAGCATTGATACCTAGTTTTTCATTTAAACCGAAAAGTATTTCTGTTTTTAGGATTACTATCCAGTGTGTTTCTGCTCTAATTAAGGCTCTATTTACATCCGCATGGGGAGGTACTTTGACTCGTTTCAAACCAAAAAACCGAAGAGCATCAGGGCCATGTGAAAACTGTTTAAAATGTATATATAGTGGAGAGTCTTCTGAAAGTTGACGTATTCTTGAGCGGTGCTCACTAATTCTCATTTTCAAAGTTCTTTTAGTTTCCTCAACGTAAAGTAGACCACATGGGAATTTTAGTCCATACACGCAACATTTGGTATTGCATGTGAAGAATACAAATAACTTGTAAGGGCGTGATTTGCCCGGACTGAATATGTTTTTTTGTGGATTGATGAATTTACACAGGGCACAGTGGCCACATTGGTGAGTTTTGGCAGTGAGTGTACTTTTTTGGGGTGGGGAAAAGTATATTCGTGTGTACCAATATGTCTTTTAGGTTTTTGGTCCTTTTATATGCGATTATTGGGGGTGTTTGACAAACCTGAGATATCCTGAATAATGGGCCAATATTTTTTTTTACTAATTTAACTATTTGATTGGAATGTTTAGTTAACAATAGTGGCCACACAATTCTATTAAGGTTTGCCTTTGGGTTTTTTGTCAGTAAGGACTCATGGGGAATAACCTCCGCTTTAATTCTAGCAGCAGAGATGATGGTTTCAAGATAGCCTCCTGCTTCCATGTTAATTGCTGCACCTCACGTTGATAGGAAGTAGGAAGTATCAGTTGATGAATTCCTCTTTAGTCTCAGCATCTGGGAATATGGTAAATTCCATTTGAGTGCGTGACTGTGGAAGCTATTAAAATGTAGTAACGAGTTTTTGTCAGTTTTTTTATGAAAACATCTCACCTGTAACTGCCTATGTACCACATATACCGTGACATCTAAGACAGTGTTTCCCAACCAGTGTGCCGGGACACACTAGTGTGCCGTGAGCAACAATCAGGTGTGCCGTGGGAAATTGGAACTTCCAATACCCTTACTTATTAAAGGAGCACCGCTATGTCACAGTACAAAATGCACAATTAATCATACATAATCAATTCAAGGTACCCAATCCTGCTGGAGAAAATCAAAAGTCTTACATTCAAGAGTACCCAATCCTGCTGATTGATGAAATAATGGAAGTGAGTGCAAAAACAAAGTGTATCCTCCGATGTTATCCAATGTCAGTAGGTACAATTGTAACTATTCAGTTTTGAAATTCAGTTTTGATAATTGCTTTTTTTTTGAAAAGTCGTAGAGGGCTGAAATTTCGTGACATCTCTGCAGTTTTGGTCCGGAATATATTGGCCAAATTTCAATAACATATCTCCACCCCCTTCCGAGATAAGGGGTCGAGATATTTTTGCATCCATAACAAGCTGCATAGGTACAAATGTACCCTCATATATTGTGAATAAAGATAATGCAAGGAAAAAAGAATTAATTTTTTTTAAGATAATGCTATTTTATTATTAGAAACAAGTAACAAAACTTCATTTACATTATAAAAGAAAATGTAAGAAACTTATTGATTTTCTTCGCAAGTAATGCGTGTTGTCTTTGCTACTGGATTGTTCATAGTGTTCATCATTATAAAAGAATGGGTTTTGATTTTCATACAAACCACACAAGACTTTCTAGTCTTACGTTGTTTTCGCCTCAGGTCTCGGCAGACATAGCAACTACCAACAACAGGGGAGGGTCCACGACTACCATGAAATATTTGAGGGCCAGCTGCTGCTTGCGATGCTACCAGAATGCATCGCCCAAGCACCATTTCTACTGCACCTCGAAGAAAATGGTTTCTCATCATTATTCGGTTTGTACTACGATCTTCAATTGCAGGCATACACAGCTGATTTGCGAGATCTTTCAGGAACTTTCTTCGTTGATCCTTTGTCCTGAAGCTTGGATTGTGTTCTCTGTAGATGATGTAGGATGCTAACCCAGTGACGTCAATCATATTGTAGAAAAATGCCAGAGGCCAACGTAATGTTCGTCGTTTCACAGTGTACTCTCCCAACATTTTATCCATAACATCAACTCCGCCTTTTGTTTTGTTGTAGTATTTTATTATCTCTGGCTTGGCTGATAGTGTCTCTTCAACTTCTCCCGTCATGTGCATAGATGATAGAAGCACGACTGATTTGTTCTTCTTTGGTACATATGAACAGACTGTTGCATCATGATTGAAGGCAAAATTTGTCGAGTTTACAGGCCTTTCTTTGGCAGGCTGCATGTTGCTAGGTAGGAACCTTTTGTTTTTTCTCACTGTACCAACTAGTGTCATGTTCCAGGAGTTCAATACCTTAGCTAGTTCCATGGTTGTAAAGAAGTTATCGGTGGTGACATTTCTTCCAGAGCCTTTATACGAGCTCACTAGGTCCAATACTGTTCGTTCACCAATGTTTACTTGTCGAGGACCATCAGTTGGTTTCCCAGTGTAGAGCTGACCTTGTAATGGGTAGGCGTTTGATGAGTCACAAGCCCAGAAAATCTTTATGCCATATTTAGCTGGTTTTGAAGGTATATACTGGGTAAATTTAGTATGGCCTCTAAATGGAAGTAATTGCTCGTCGACGGTGATACAATTATATGGCTTGTAGGCTCTCTCCAGATTTCTGTTCAGCATTGTCCAGATGTCCCGTATTGGTGCAGCTTTATCTATTTGCACACGTGTATTTTCGTTGTCAAATCTGATAAATCTGGGTATCATCTTGAAGCGGTCACGAGACATGGCTGCACATATAAGAGGCAGAGCAGCAACATTCCACATTTCCTCCAGATTTTCTTTGTTGGCTCTGTGCACACCAGCAGCAATCAGTATGCCCAAAAATGCATGGAGTTCAGTTTCAGTAAATTGCTTGAATGTTTTTTGTGGTGGCCGTTCAGAAGAATCAGGAAAACGTACCAGTTCGTTGTTGTAAGCATCACTAACTCTCTTGGCCTTTCGATTAGTTTCTCGTAATATGATGTCACACATCTCGGGAGTCATGATTGACTTGAATATCTCTTTTGCTGTATGCAGGTTGCTGATTGCTGCAGGGCCACCTCTTTGTCGTAGGACATTACGAGATTTTGTTTGTGCATTTGGCAGTGGATCACTACACCATTGAGTTTTATCCTTAGCAGTCCAAATGTCGCCTGCACTTTGAGGAACAGACTCATCCTCAACACTTTTGTCTGAGTCGTATTCTTTTTCCTGCTCTATGACCATTTCTTGTTCAATGTCTGAATCTTCTTCAGTAACATCCACTTGTGGTACATAGTTTTCATCATCAGATGCAACATATGGTTCTTCCTCATGCTCAGAATCAGATTCTTCTAGCATTCGCATTATTTCGTCAGACGTAAATCTGTAAATATGAAAAAATGAAAAACAAATAATTTTCCGAAATACTACACAATACTACCTTACTGGCTTTTCACAAAATGATACTAACCTGCAAACACGTTTTCTTGGATTATGGCGGAAACTAGATCCAGCATCACTATCACTCATGATGACTTGGTAGATGAATTTTGGCTTCGCAGTTTAGTTCAGTAACACGTGGCAAGTAGAATGAAACTCGATTCTGAAGTGCAGATAAAAAAGTAAATTATTTCTAGTGATAATTATTTATAAATGTCATTTATATATTATGTAAACCGTATACGGTTTCAGAATTTTCATTCCATCTTCAACTGTTTTTCCGACCAATAGGAAAATTGTAACAGAGCCACCATCTTTATTTTGTGCTAAATATAAGTAAAACATCATAAAACAATATGCAGATACTAATTATTATCCATTTTTTGTATAAAAATCATACCTATAGTGATGAGTTTCATACAAAATATATGTAAGCCAAGTCCAGGCTCAAAGACAATTTCTGACTGTTCTGTCCCCACATAAGGCTAATGAAGGTATAACTGGCTGTTAGATGCTGTGAGACTTTCCTACCGTCGTATCCAAGAAATTGAAGACTTCACAAGCCTAGAAATGTGTGTGCTCACAGCAAAATGGCTACTGAGAGGAGGGAGGCAGGAAGAGAAGTAGAAGCCACTCCCAGTTTGAATCAACTTAATTGACAGCAACATAAGTGAGCAGTAACAACACTGGCCAATAGATATCAGCATAACGTTTGTAGCTGAATGAACTTTAGTTTCTGAAACCAAGTAAAGGAGAAAGTCTTCCCACAGTGGAGATATATATGAAGGTACAATTGTACCTCTGCAGCCTGTTAACGTTGTAAAAAAATGCAACCTGACGAAGGTTAAATAAGCAGCACCATAATCATAGCGACAAGGTAGAAAATCACGTATAGTCACATATATTCAAACCGCCAGAGGCTGAAGATAGATGTGGCGATGGAATCAAAAGCTGGCATGGGCAAACTTGGACCTTTTGATCTCCAACTCCCACCATTCCTAGCAGCCTCAGACCCTTTCCCCCCCTCAGCCACTTAAGCAGGAAAGGGCCTCAGGCTGTTAGGAATGGTGGGAGTTGAAGTCCAAAGCACCCAGAGGGCCGAAGTTTCCCCATGACTGACAGCTGTTGTGTCTTTCTGCCTTTCCTGCCAGTATATCTATGTTGTGTTTATCGAAACAGGCCCAGGTTTCACACTGAGTGTATAAATACATTAAAAAAACATATTAACTATATGTATTACTGTGTTAGAGTGTCATTTTGGTTGGTGGTGTGCCCCAGGATTTTGTAAATGTAACAAATGTGCTGCGGCTCAAAAAAGGTTGAAAAACACTGATCTAAGACATTAACGGAGTCATACCTGACTTCCACTGTGAATTTAATAGTATCCTCCCAGGAGTTCAACCAAGTTTTAAATTCTTCCAAGGGAGTGCCATTTCCCAAAATCATAAATACATCATCAATGTATCTGAAGTAATATTTAATATTTTTGGACATTTAAAACTTGGTTGAACTCCTGGGAGGATACGGAGTCATACCTGGTTTCCACTGTGAATTTAATAGTATCCTCCCAGGAGTTCAACCAAGTTTTAAATGTCCAAAAATAGTCTTTGGCGGCTATTCGCGGCTTCACGGATTGGATTACAATACTTTGTATATACTTAACAGTGGGACGTTTACCTAGGCTGGACAATTACCAACAAGGACTTGTGGATTTATTTGGAATTAAGTGGACACCAGTATGTTGAACTGTGTTTTGGACTGTGGATTATAACCAATGTCCACATCATCCTAGGACTACTTATATGGGCATAATCCTGAGGAATGGGATATAGAGTCATCACTGGTAGGAACCCATAAAGGGTGTATATTGTTTGTTATTAATATATTCCGTGTAATATGATATTTGGTAAGTTGAGTGAAAACAAGATTGTGTATTATATTTGATCATTGAAATACATCCCCTTTTGTGTGTCAGTTTGCTGCGTAGCAACTTTCCCTGGTTTGTGTTTACAGAAACAGTATGTCACAGCAAACGAGATATATATGCTGGATTTCCTATCACAAAATCACAAGTCGAACACTTCCCCAAGCATCTAGGATTGTATGGTGTCAATTTTTGAATCATGTGCAGAGATCCAAGTCAGGTGGCCTTTTGCAGTTGACAGATCATGACACTAATCCCAGCCCAAACCCTAACCCTAAACCTTACCCTAACCGTAAACCTAATCCCTAACCCTAATCCTAAACCTTATCCTATCCAAATCGCCTCTTTCTATCCTTCCACCAAATGCAACTACAAAGTATATCCCTGCCCTCAGTTGCTGCTCTCCCCTTCCCTTATTCACAACCACTGTTGCGGAATGTGCGTAACACTCGGAGCTTCCGGTCCCAGCTATCATACTATCACCGATGTTTCCAAATGCTGGCTGAGATATTTTGAGATCTTTTGCTGATGACCAGTGGGACCATCTGTACTGGTTTATGCCAGAGGCTTTGCAGTTCGATTTTGAGGTCTTGATAATGGCTGAGTTTTTCCTGTTGTTTTTCATCAATTCAGCTGTCACCTGGTATGGTGACATTAATCATCCAATTTTTTTTACTTTTTCACCATTGTGATGTTTGGTGTATTGTGTTCCAACCCTTTGTCAGTCTGGAATCGAAAGTCCCACAGGATTTTAGAGTGTTCATTTTCCACTTCCATTGCAGGTTTATGCTCCAAGCAGTTCTTTACTGCTGCCAGGTGGTTCTTGTGACATAAGTTCCTGTGAATCATTTGGGCCACAGAGTTCTGTCTTTGTAGTCCCTCTGTGCAATTTTCTTATTATTATTCTATATCTCTATCTCTTGGCTTTTCTTCACGAACGAAGATTCAGGAAGGACTCATCCCACGCTTTCTACAAGCGCGTTGATGATTCGGAGGTTGGATGTGTCCTTCGAGCCTGTGCAATGGACCTTTCTGGTGGAGCGAAGAATGCACAGAACTGGCCTCACCCTTTAAACCAAAGGTTCATCTGCCGGGGCCTAGCAAGCTGGGACAGTGACAGCAAGGTCCTCAGGTCGTAGGTCTGGTTCGAGTTTCCTTCTCTTAGATGGTTGACCTTACAGGGTTAAACAAGCACTGTAACGAAGTTTAACGAAGTGATCCATTGACCACTGTGGCAGGGAAGGCTATCCCACCGCTGCCACCAATGTAACAACATAAATTCTTCAAACTGGGATTTCAAAATGTGTCAGGGCAATTTTCTTTTCTTTACCTCTGCCTCTAATGTGATGATGCTTTCCACAACTCATTTGTGGTGATCCCTCCTTATTTATTTATTTCTACTTTTGACCGCCACTCCCGGAGGCTCGGGAAATTTAAAAGAGGTTTAAAAAGCTCACAACATTAATCAAAAGCCTGCCTGAATAGGTGGGTCTTACATGCTCTGCGGAAGGTATACAGATTATGCAGAGCATGGGTCTCAGGCGGCAAGGCATTCCACAACACCAGGGCAATGATTGAAAAAGCCCTTCGCCGAGTTGTCATTAGGCAGAAAGATCTTAAGCTGGGGATGTCCCAAGAGGTTCTGATCCTCTGATCGTAGTTATCTCGGGGGGTTATATGGGACTAGGCAATCCCTTAGGTACACTGGCCCCAGACCATGTAAGTTGAGGAGGATCCCCTGTTTGTTTTCGTTGCCACCATGTTCCAAAGGACTTTTTTTTGAAAACGGAGATGGAGAGAGACTTGCTTGAAGAAACAGAAACTTAGTTTATTGTTAGGATTCTTTCAAAGCACCAAGGCTTGGCAGAAATACGTGGTGGTTACAGTAACTTTGCTTTCTGAATGACGCTACAAAGTACAGTTTCGGTTAAGTTTCTTTCAAATCTTTTCTTTTCCTAAAGAGCTTGTGCTTAGGACTGACTTAGCTACTCCTAGCTAACTTCCAGCTTCCTCAGTTAGTTTCACTCTCATACTGACAGACAGCTGACCAACTGACCAATGCCAGACCCCTCTGACTGGTCAAACTACTCCTCAGTCGCAGTTATCCCTTAACTTCGCTGACACAAAGCTCTAATTTCCCATACAATCCACTCCACACATTGAGGTCCTCTGTGGGGCATCAACTCCACACAGACAGAACCGGACTAGCAACCTCCACCCAGAGGACTCCTTCTTTGGAAGCTTTTAAGCAAAGGCCGAATGGCCATTTGTTGAAAGTGCTTTGAATATTATTTCCCTGCTTCTTGGCAGCGTGGGGTTGGACTGGATAGCTCACAAAGTCTCTTCCAAGTCTATGGTTCTTTGACTTTTTCTCCAGCTGCCCAAGACCAGAATGACCTGCCAGAAGAGATTGGATTATCAGGGATTTGAAAACCTAGATGTTCCAGAATGTTTTCGAGAATGACTAGTGTCACGCCACCCTTGGTTGCAATGGATGCAACTAGTAACCCCCTCCTCCCTTTGTGCCCTTGGGAGAGTAGGTTAGGTGAGTGCTAAAATCCTTTGCCTAAGGACCCTGGAAGGTTCCAAAGAGGCTGTGTGCAGACTAACCGTTGTGTGAATTCACAGATGTGCACACAAAGAAAGGCAATTCCAGGCAAGCAACATATTCTTGTCGGCCTGTTCACCATCAATGTCTTGAACTTTCATTCCACCTTTGCTTGCTTTTCACCACTAGTGAGGTCAGCAGGCTTTGAATTTCAGCGTTGTTTTCCATCTCATTTCCCCCCTTTTAGCCTCTGCCAGCCCTTGAGGGGGCTGTTGTGTCCCTCTCTGAGGAGGAGGGGGTGTCCTGGATCAGGTCTGAAGGGTTTCCTGTGCAGAAGATACAGTGGAGACTTGTGAGAACATGGCACCTAGGTAAGGTTTTCCTAACTTTTAAAAAATGGGTTGATCACACCTCTCTTGGGATGCCAGTTGAATGCAGGTCATGTACCTTTGCCCAAACGATGCTAGACCTGAGCTTGTGTGAAACTGTTTAGTGTAAAGCTACTGTTTAGCCAGGTGTGAAGCTTGCACAGTTCATCCACAGTAATTGGTTGTGAAAGCGGTCCCTTCCTCTCTTCCTTTTCAGACGCAGGGGTCTGTTCCATGGAGAGAGGCTGGTCAAACTGAGCAGATGAATCCCTTTCTTAAACAGGGGGCAGACTATTGACACACCTCAGTGGAACAGGCTAAGGAGGGCTGTGCAGAGCCTCCCATTGCTCCTCACCAGATATCCTTGGGCCACCCAGAGCTGGAGCTTCCGTATCCCCTGTCCTTTAGATGGGCAAGAGGGGTTTTCCTTCCGTTGTCTTTTGGGGTAGGCAGATACAACGCCTTGGAGTGCCTGATACTTTAGAGCAGGGGTCTTCAAACTAAGGCCCGGGAGCTGGATACAGCCCTCCAAGGTCATTTACCCAGTCCTCACTCAGGGTCAACCTAAGTCTTAAAAGCACACAACAATAACAACAACAATCCTATCTCATCAGCCAAAAGCAGGCCCATACTTCCCATTGAAATACTAATAAGTCTATATTTGTTAAAAATTGTTCTTCATTTTAATTATTGTATTGTTTTAAGTGTTTTTCAGACATGTGCAGTGTGCATAGGAATTCATGTTTTTTCCAGCCCTCCAACAATTTGGGGGACTGTGACTTGGCCCTCTGTTTAAAAAGTTTGAGGACCCCTGCTTTAGAGTAAGGGAATCCCAACTATAAGACTAGAAGAAAACCAAGAACTCATAGATGGCAAAAGAATCCTAACTCTCCAGAGAAGAGGTTTGATAATGCCAGGCGCAGGGCTGAGGGTCGAGGATTGCAATTAGAACGTAGAAGAACAGGATGTGGTTGTCATGAGACAGAGAAGAAAAGTGGACAACGCTCATTCAGAAACTAGGAGCCCACGAACAAGAAGCGAGAGCTAGTCTGAGAGATTCAAGGGCTCTATCTCAGGCTTTACGAGAGTGCAGTTCGAAAAAGAAAATTCTGTCGATATGCCAGGAATGGCGTTTTTCAGAAAGAGCGCACAGTCATCTCATTGCAATGTGGAGAAACTCTGTACCAGTAGCTAACAGTATTTGTATTGGAGCAGAGACTCTTTCTGACGGAGGATTCCTATTCATCAAGGGTTTTTTTTTCTTCTCCAGCTATCCTTGCTACAGCTCAGGGTTATCCTTCACTTCTCAAACTCCAATGGAAAGCACTGATATATCACCAGAAGAGAGAAGGACATGTATCTGTTCCTCTTAGTCTTGAACAGGAAATACTATTCATGTTACTGGCTGAGATGAGCATAACGATCATTGGCTCTCTAAAACTCCCAGAAATCCCAGCCAGTTTACCAGATGTTAGGATTAGGATTTCTGGGAGTTGACGGCCAAAACATCGGGGGAACCACAGGTTGAGAATCACTGATACTATGACATGTTAAACGGATTAATGAGAGTCTAGGGGATAAAGAAGCCGTTGGGATATGTCTCTTGTTTGGTCTCTGATTTCTGTCATTTTGTCTAAAGGATTTTTTCTTCTTTTTTCTCAAAGAAAACAGCAGAAGAATGTGAAACACAAGAAGCCAGCTGTAAGAAAGCGTGGAACGGAGAAACAGGTGTTTGGAAAGCAAAAGAGAACGGAAACACGGGGGAAACCATACAAATGCCTGGAATGTGGAAAGGGCTTCAGTCAGAATGGAGGTTTACAGGTACATCAAAGAATACACACAGGAGAGCAGCCATACAAATGTATGGAATGTGGAAAGGCCTTCAGCACTAGTGGATCACATTGGAAACATCTAAGAGCTCACTCCGGAGAAAAACCATATAAATGTATAGATTGTGGAAAGACCTTCGGTAACCGTACAAAACTTTGTACACACCAAAGAACACACACAGGGGAGAAACCATTCAAATGCATGGAATGTGGAAAGGGCTTCAGTCAGAACGGAGGTCTACGTATACATCAAAGAATACACACAAGAGAGAAACCATACAAATGCATGGAATGTGGAAAGGGCTTCAGTCAGAAGGGAGGTCTAAGTACACATCAAAGAGCACACACAGGAGAAAAACCATATGAATGCAAGGAATGTGGAAAGGGCTTCACTCAAAACTCAAATCTACATATACATCAAAGAACACACACAGGAGAGAAGCCATACGAATGCATGGAATGCGGAAAGAGCTTCAGCTGCAGTGGAAGTCTAGTTTTCCATGAAAGAACCCACACTGGGGAAAAACCATATGAATGCATGGATTGTGGAAAGAGCTTTAATAATAATGCAGCAATGAATGCACATCAGAGGACTCACTCAGGTGTGAAGCCGTACAAATGTATGGAATGCGATAAAGCCTTCAGTTCCCGTTCAAATCTACAGACGCATCAAAAAACTCACCGAGGAGAGAAACCATACAAATGCCTGGTGTGTGAAAAGCATTTCAGTCGGACTGATCATCTGCGTGTACATGAAAGAACGCATTCCGGAGACAAACCCTATACATGCATGGAATGTGGGAAGAGCTTTACTCAGATAACAAATCTACGTGTACATGAAAGGATACACACAGGGGAGAGACCATACAAATGCACAGTATGTGGAATGAGCTTCCATGATATGGGCTCATGTAATAAACATCTAAGGACCCACACAGGAGAGAAACCATATGAATGTGTGGAATGTGGAAAGACTTTCAGTTGCCGTTCAAATCTAAACACACATCAAAGAACCCACACAGGAGAGAAACCGCATGAATGCAAGGAATGCGGAATGAGCTTCTCTACTACTAGCAGTTTGCAGTTGCATCAAAGAACCCACACAGGGGAGAAACCTTATGAATGCATGGAATGTGGAAAGAGCTTCTCTACTAGTAGCCATTTGCAATCGCATAAAAGAATCCACACAGGAGAGAAACCATACCAGTGCATGGAATGTGGAAAGAGCTTCAGGGACAGAGGACATTTAAGTGCTCATCATAGGACCCACACAGGGGAAAAACCATATAAATGCATGGAATGTGGAAAGGCCTTCAGCAAAAGTGGACATTTGCATGTCCATCATAAGACCCACACAGGGGAGAAATCTTATGAATGCATGGAATGTGGAAAAAGCTTCAGGGACACAGGAAGTCTACATTCCCATCAAAGAATCCACACAGGAGAGAAACCATATGAATGCCTGGAATGTGGAAAGGCTTCAGTTGCAGTGGAAATCTTTGCATGTCCATCATAGGAAAAACCCACACATGGAGAAAAACCACATAAATGCATGGAATGTGGAAAGGCCATTCAGCCAAAGTGGACATTTGCATGTCCATCATAGCATCCACACGGAAAAACCACATAAATGCATGGAATGTGGAAAGGCCTTCAACCAAAGTGGACATTTGCATGTCCATCATAGGATCCACACGGGAAAAACCATATACATGCATAGAATGTGGAAAGGCCTTCTGGACATTTGCATGCCCACACGGAAAAACCACATAAATGCATGGACATTTGCATGTCCATCATAGGATCCACACGGAAAAATAAATGCATGGAATGTGGAAATGCATGGAATTTGCATGTCCATCATAGAAAGGCCACATAAATGCATGGAATGTGGAAAGTGGACATTTGCATGTCCATCATAGGATCCACACGGGAAAAACCACATAAATGCATGGAATGTGGAAAGGCCTTCAGCCAAGGCCTTCAGCCAAAGTGGACATTTGCAGCCAGAGTGGACATTTGCATGTCCATCATAGGATCCACACATGGAAAAACCAAAGTGGGACATTTGCAAATGCATGCATGAATGGAAAGGCCTTCAGCCAAAGTGGACATTTGCATGTCCATCATAGGATCCACACGAGAAAAACCATATACATGCATAGAATGTGGAAAGGCCTTCAGCCAGAGTGGACATTTGCATGTCCATCATAGCATCCACACAAGAAAAACCATATACATGCATGGAATGTGGAAAGGCCTTCAGCCAAAGTGGACATTTGCATGTCCATCATAGCATCCACACGGCATGGAATGTGGAAAGGCCTTCAACCAAAGTGGACATTTGCATGTCCATCATAGGATCCACCCGGGAAATACATGCATAGAATGTGGAAAGGCCTTCAGCCAGAGTGGACATTTGCATGTCCATCATAGGATCCACACGGGAAAAACCACATAAATGCATGGAATGTGGAAAGGCCTTCAACCAAAGTGGACATTTGCATGTCCATCATAGGATCCACACGGGAAAAACCATATACATGCATAGAATGTGGAAAGGCCTTCAGCCAGAGTGGACATTTGCATGTCCATCATAGCATCCACACAAGAAAAACCATATACATGCATGGAATGTGGAAAGGCCTTCAGCCAAAGTGGACATTTGCATGTCCATCCTAGGATCCACACGAGAAAAACCACATAAATGCATGGAATGTGGAAAGGCCTTCAACCAAAGTTGCTCATATAATAAACATCTAAGGACTCACATCGGTGAGACCATGTGAATGTATAGAATATGGAATGAAATACAGTGGAAATACTTGTTCACGTCTTAGTTCATTACGATTTGCCACTTTTTCCAGTCCTGAGCCCAGAGAGATCATCCCATAAATGCAGATGGTTGTCCCACACTTAATTAAAAATAAGACATCCCTGAAAATAAGCCATGGTGTGTCTTCTTGAGGAAAAATAAATATAAGACAGTGTCTTACTTTCAGGGAAACCCAGTAGTCATCTGCAGTGAAGACACACAAACGCAAAGGATTCTCCTTTCATTTCTGGTTCTGGAAGTCGGGCTCATTTCTGGCTCTGGGGAGGTGCTTTTCTCCATTTTCAAGGCATTGTTATCTCCTGGTTGGGTGGCCGGCAAGCTTGCTTGGAGCGTCTCTTTGCCTTTTCCAGTCGTTGTGGTATCTATCTATCTACTTCCATTTGCATGTCTTTGAACTGCTATGTTGGCAGGAGTTGGAGCTGTCAGATGGGAGCTCACCCCTTCTTGCAGATTCAAACGGCCAACCTTTAAGCCAGCATTCCAGCAGCACAAAGGTTTAACCCACTGCGCCACCGCGGTAAACAGGTGGGGTTTGAAAATAATTCTGAAAGAATATGAAAATATGTCAAGATTTAAAATCTACAAAGAAAACAACTGTTTTGATTCAGAATTTCACTAAAATGGAATTAAAAATTAGCGGCAGGCTGTAGCGCAGCTGGTTAAGCACCATCTGCAATAGATCACTGCTGACCGGAAGGTGGCAAGTTCGAAGCCCGAGTCGGATTGTGCACCCAGCTGTTAAACGTAGCTTACTGTCCACCTAAGCGGTTCGAAAACAGCTGCGCTGTAAGTAGAGAAATTAGGGACTGCTTAAAGCGGGGGAGGTATTTTACAAGACCATAAATATACCGGGGATCAAAGAGCAAGGAGGAAATATGATCAAAATGACTTGGTGTCATAGTGGATGAAGTGACAGCACCTCCCTGTGGCCGGAATCGAGCATAACCTCCATGCGCCAAAGTTGAAGTGCCAAAAATACCTCTGTCTGTCTAAAAACGGCATTACATGTTGGCAGTGTATGTGTACATTGTGATCTGCTCTGAGTCCCCTTCAGGGTGAGAAGAGCAGAATATCAATACTGTAAATAATAGAGAAACTGGGCTTCCAGGTTGCTCAAAAGCTCAATTTTTTTGGAGTTAATATCTTCACCCAAAATTCCAACTTATATTATGATATAATAGAAAAAGTTGTTAGAAAAGATTTGCATTGGTGAAGGGTTTGCTATTATTACTTATAGATAGAGTCTCAGGTCTTCAAAATGTATGTATTATCTAAGGTGCTGTTTTGGTTTCAACTTTGCCATTTGTAATGAATGACAGCCCATTTAAACAATGGCAAAAAGAATGATCATTATCAATTTGGCAAGCAAAGAGACCAAGGTTAAATTTAAAATATTACAAGATGACAAGAAAAAATGAGGAATGGGCCTCTCTAATTTGAAAATATTCTATCATGCTTTTGGTTTGACATGGTGAATTGTTGGAAATGGCAACCTTCTACAAGCCTCCTATACTAGATATTTGTTGTGTATCTAATTCAGATTGCTTACTATATTGTATATGTGTGTATTGGAATGCAGATTTCCCTTGACTCTGTGTTGTTTGAGGTTGTGGGAGGGATTGCAGACCATGTGATCGGATCTGGGACTATTCAGACTGAGACTCCATTTTTAGAAGTCAGTTGTGTATTGTATAGTCAGTTGTGTTCAGTTTGCATTAAGAAAATCTTACTGAAAACCAATAAACTTGATTTTTAAAAAAAGAAAAGAAAATGTCTGCTGGAGTAACCTCTTGACCATGGAAACCATCCGGTCACAGGGCCAATGTCCCACAGCTATCTAGACCAGGGAGGGATAAAGAAAGAAAAAGGTATTGGAAACCGCAGCCTTCTACAAGCCTCCTATACTAGTTATTTGTCATGTATATCATTCAGTGTCACGAACCAAAATCCGTAGCCAAGGCTTTGGAGCATCCGGATTTGGAGTCCTGCCAGGTTTCCACAGCAGATAAGGGGGCAGCTGCATTTGATGGGAACAAATAGCCTTTACAGCCTTGGTGCCAAAGTTTGGCGCCAGAGGGAAGGGGGCGTGAACACACTGCTTGATTGATTGCTCCATGACTGGGACATGTATATAAAGGAATGTGGGGTGTGGGTGCGTTACTCCTGGCATCAAAGAGTTATGATCTCGCTCAGTAAAGCTTTGAGTAAATTCCAGATTGCCTTCTGTGAGTTATTTCATGCGGCTGGATTGAATCCTGACCATTCAGATTGCTTACTCTATTGTATATGTCTGTATTGGTATGCTATTTTCCCTTAACCGTGTTGTTTTAGGTTGTGGGAGGGAGTGCAAACCATATGATCAGATCTGGAAGACTCCAGCAATACACGGAGAGAGAGAGTTGCCAGATGTACGAAACTCTGGAAACGAAATCAAATCCCGCCAAAAGAACAATGGCTAGAAAAACGTTATGAGAAAAGGGATATGAACAGAATGACATACTTCCTGAGGAGAAATACCGATCAAGCAAACAGATTGGAAAGTACTTGAGGACTATAAGAAACTTAACTAAATCCCCAAGAACATCACCCAAGTCAAAAATCAGAAATAAGAGAATACTCGCTGTAAATGGAAAGGGAGAACGATAAAAATAAAATATATAAACAACCAAATAGATAAAAACTTCAAAGACCCATTCCCTAAAAAGGGAGAGAATATAGAAGAAAAATACTTAACTCCACCAAAAGAAGAATGGAAGTCAACCTGTACTTTCATTTTTTAATAATTTTTTTCTCAGCTTGCTGTTGCTGGTTTGCTTTTGCATTTTTTCTTCTTTTCTCATTTTCTCTTTTTCCTATTTGATATCTTGGTTGTACGCCCTTCCCCAAACCTCTCCCTTACCAATATCCACACCCCCGAAACCTATACAACCCCACCTCTTTCCCACCCCCCACTTTTCTAATAAGATTCTTGTCTACACTGTATTTGAAAATACCAATAAACATTTTTTTTAAAAAAAGAAAAACCTCTATTTTTGCTTTATTGACTACTACCTTAGGGACCCGGTGGTGCCCGGGTCATTTGAGAAAGGCATTGTGTGTCAAGGTGGGTCCTTATCAGATGTTTGTGTGGCTTGCAGTGGTTTCCGGAAGTTAGTGAAGGTATTGCAAGTCCCATCATCTGTGGCGTACCCTCCTCCAAACTGCAGTAGGGTGTAGAGTGGGTCATGGGGGCTCTGTGTGCCGTGTTTGGTCTTGTTCCTTCATTAGAAGGCGTAGGAAGCAGTGAAGGCACTGCAAGTCCCATCATCCGTGGTGCAGCCTCCTCCAAAGTGCAGCAGGTCATGGGGCTCTGTGTGGGCCTTTGGGTCTGTATTATTGGATGAGGGTCACAGTGGTCCCAGGAAGTTGGTGAATGTACTTCAAGTCCCATCATCCGTGCCCCCCTCCCTGAAACGGCACCAGGATGTAGAGTGGGTGTTTGGGGGGGGGGGCTGTGCGGCAAGTGTGGTCTTTTTCTGTGTTCTAAGGGGCCTAGTCAGGAGAAAGAAATCAGATTTCTTTACTGTGAAAGAAATCAGGCTGAGGCCTAGACAGGAGAATGAAGTGGAGGAAGTGCTGCTGTGTGTGGAGGGCGAGGCCGAAAGGAAGGCTGTTTGCAAAGTTCTGTCTGCGAGAGGTTTGAGAATAGGGAAGGAGGAATGGTGGCCAATCAGAGCCGGTGTAGCAAATTCTGCCTCTGTGGCAACCAATCATGATGTTTGAATGTAGGGGGTGGGACTTTAGAGGCCGGGACTTTAGAGGCCGGGAGCCAATCAGAACGCTGGCACATATCCACAAACAAACCCACATACAAACTTTCAGCTTTATTAATGTATAGAGAAGAGGTAGAGATTCTAAAGCCTTTGACTGTGTGGATCATAATAAATTGTGGCAAGTTCTTGGTGGTCTGGGCATCCCAAGCCATCTTGCCTGTCTTCTGAGGAATCTATAACAAAATAGCAACAGGAAGAACTGACCACGGAACAACAAATGGGTCCAAGATTGGGAAAGGCCGCGTATGGCAGGGTTGTCTACTCTCACCCTACAGATTCAACTTGCATACAGAACACATTGTGCGACGTGCGGGGCTAGACGAATGCAAGGCTGGAGTAAAAATGGCTGGAAGAAACATTCACAACCTTAGATATACAGATGAGTCCACTTTGAAGGCCTTTGGGGGAGAAGGGCGGGGTCAAAGTGTATGAAATCAATCAAATATTATAAGCGGTGGGTGTAAGCTCCGGTCTCCCAGCAAAACTGAACTACCATGTTGGGAAAGGATGCTTATCTAAGAAGCGTATCCCCAACTGGAAAGGTTTGGAAAGTTCTGCTCTAGTCTGTGAAGGACATTTTGGATCCTGAACCGTGTGGCATTTGAACCCAATCTGCACATTTGAGAAGCTTGCCTTATGTTCCATTGATATTGATAAAGATGACGGACAGCCCTGGATGGCCCAGGGCACAACCTAGGGTTGGCAGAGACCAGCCCCCTTCTGCCAGCAAGGAAGGCACAATCAGATCCTTCCTAGCAGAGGGCCACTGAGTCTCTGCTTACAGACTCCTAGGGTGGGAAGGGACCCTCAAGGCCATCTAGTCCACCCCCCTTCTGCCAGCAAGGAAGGCACAATCCAATCCTTCCTAGCAGAGGTCCACCCAGGCTCTGCTTACAGACTCCTAGGGTGGGAAGGGACCCCTCAAGGCCATCTAGTCCACCCCCTTCTGCCATCAAGGAAGGCACAATCCAATCCTTCCTAGCAGAGGTCCACCCAGGCTCTGCTTACAGACTCCTAGGATGGGAAGGGACCCCTCAAGGCCATCTAGTTCACCCCCTTCTGCCATCAAGGAAGGCACAATCCAATCCTTCCTAGCAGAGGGCCACCCAGGCTCTGCTTACAGACTCCTAGGATGGGAAGGGACCCCTCAAGGCCATCTAGTCCACCCCCTTCTGCCAGCAAGGAAGGCACAATCCAATCCTTCCTAGCAGAGGTCCACCGAGTCTTTGCTTACAGACTCCTAGGGTGGGAAGGGACCCCTCAAGGCCATCTAGTCCACCCCCTTCTGCCATCAAGGAAGGCACAATGCAATCCTTCCTAGCAGAGGTCCACCCAGGCTCTGCTTACAGACTCCTAGGGTGGGAAGGGACCCCTCAGGGCCATCTAGGCCTCTCCCTCTGTAGCTCGGGACCCACACATTCGGCCGGGCACACCCTCGACTTGGTTTTTAGCGTGGGGGTTCAAGTGGACCTAGCCTCCGTAATAGAGGTTCCATGGTCGGACCACTGTGCTCTAAGGATCCGGGTTGAGCAACCGCCCCCATGCAAGGGCGCGAACGGTTTGGGTTCGCCGAAGAGACTTATGGAACCCGAAAGGTTCCTGAATGCTCTGAGGGATCTGGAGTCTATCAGCGTCTCAGTCGATGAGCAGGTTCACTCCTGGAACACCTCTCTTGCTAGAGCTCTCGACGAGATTGCCCCCAGGCGTCCTCTCTGACCCCGCAAACATCGATCTCCTTGGTACACAGCAGATCTTAGGTCGATGAAGCGGGAGAGGAGACGACTAGAGCGCGTGTGGAGGAAACTCCGCGACGGAGCCTCAGTATCAGCTTATAAGCTATTCAAAGATGCTTATGAGCGTGCTGTCAAGGCGACCAAAAATGTGTACTTCTCCGCCTTGATAGCGTCTGCTAGCTCACGCCCGGCCCAATTGTTCAAGGTAATTCGGTCTTTGACGACGGTCCCTACTGTCCCAAAAAATAGTGATCAGGCCCTCACTGCCGGTGCTTTCCAGAGCTTCTTCACAGACAAGATACTAAGCCTCCGCCGGGACCTTCCAGCCACGATTGACACAGTAAGAGAACTTGAGACCCCGTGGCCCTCCGCCGGGCCCACCCTCGACCGGTTTCGGCCACTGGACGCAGATGCTGTTGATAAGATAGTGGCTGCAACTAGGCCTACCACCTGCTCCCTCGACCCGTGCCCCTCCTGGCTTGTTAGATTGTGCCTGGAGGGGTTACGTGGGCCTCTGTTGAACATCGTAAACAGCTCCCTTGAGCAAGGAGTCTTTCCAGAGTGCTTAAAAGAGGCGGTGGTAGCTCCATTACTGAAGAAACCGTCACTAGACCGGCGGTTCCTCAACTACCGACCAGTGTCAAACCTTTCGTACCTGGGGAAGGTAGTTGAGAGGGCAGTAACGAGCAGTTGCAGTCCTTCTTAGATGATGCAACATGGCTAGACCCCTTCCAGTCCGGCTTCCGTTCGGGCACGGGACGGAGACGGTTCTGGTCTCCATCACAGACCAACTCCGCTGCCAGCTCGACCAAGGCGGGTCTGCGCTGCTCGTGCTATTGGACCTCACGGCAGCGTTTGACACGGTCGACCACAATCTATTGATCCACCGCCTGGCCGTGGCTGGAGTGAGGGGGACAGCCCTTAAATGGCTGACCTCCTTCCTCCACCAGCGCTCTCAGCGTGTGAGGAGGGGCGAGGTGGTCTCCGAGGGCTCCCCACTACTCTGTGGGGTGCCCCAGGGGCCATTCTCTCCCCTCTGTTATTTAACATCTACATGCAGCCGCTTGCACAGCTGGTGCAGGAGTTATGGGCTGGAGTGTCACCAGTACGCTGACGACACCCAGCTCATTCTGAGGATGGAGGGCAGGCCGGGTTCTGTCCCCGATAATTTCCAACACTGCCTCGAAGCCGTTACTGGATGGCTGCGAGCCAGTAGGTTGAGGGTGAATCCGGCGAAGACGGAGATCTTGTGGCTGGGTCGCCCGGGTGATGTTAATGTCCAGCTTTTGAGCCTGGACGGTGCGGTGTTATGCCCATCGCCTTCCGTAAAGAGCCTGGGGGTCCATTTGGACTCCCAGCTGACCATGGAGGCCCAGGTTTCTGCGGTCAGCAAGATCGCTTTTTTTCATCTGCGACAGGCAAGGAGGCTGGCCCCCTATCTCTCCCGGACGATCTGGCCACGGTGATCCAAGCCACAGTCATCTCAAGGCTGGATTACTGCAACGCTCTACGTTGGCCTTCCTCTGTCGGTGACCCGGAAGCTCAGGCTAGTGCAGAACACTGCCGCCCGGCTCCTGTCTGGCACGCCAGCTGGCGCCCACATAACACCTGTTTTGCAGGATCTGCACTGGCTGCCAATTGAGCACCGGATCACCTTCAAAGTATCTAGTCCACCCCCTTCTGCCATCAAGGAAGGCACAATCCAATCCTTCCTAGCAGAGGTCCACCCAGGCTTTGCTTACAGACTCCTAGGGTGGGAAGGGACCCTCAAGGCCATCTAGTCCACCCCCTTCTGCCATCAAGGAAGGCACAATCCAATCCTTCCTAGCAGAGGTCCACCGAGTCTTTGCTTACAGACTCTTAGGGTGGGAAGGGACCCTCAAGGCCATCTAGTCCACCCCCTTCTGCCATCAAGGAAGGCACAATCCAATCCTTCCTAGCAGAGGTCCACCCAGGCTTTGCTTACAGACTCCTAGGTTGGGAAGGGACCCTCAAGGCCATCTAGTCCACCCCCTTCTGCCATCAAAGGAAGGCACAATCCAATCCTTCCTAGCAGAGGTCCACCGAGTCTTTGCTTACAGACTCCTAGGGTGGGAAGGGACCCTCAAGGCCATCTAGTCCACAACCTTCTGCCATCAAGGAAGGCACAATCCAATCCTTCCTAGCAGAGGTCTACCCAGGCACTGTTTACAGACTCCTAGGGTGGGAAGGGACCCTCAAGGCCATCTAGTCCACCCCTTCTGCCATCAAGGAAGGCACAATGCAATCCTTCCTAGCAGAGGTCCACTGAGTCTTTGCTTACAGACTCCTAGGGTGGGAAGGGACCCCTCAAGGCCATCTAGTCCACCCCCTTCTGCCATCAAGGAAGGCACAATCCAATCCTTCCTAGCAGAGGTCCACCGAGGCTTTGCTTACAGACTCCTAGGGTGGGAAGGGACCCTCAAGGCCATCTAGTCCACCCCCTTCTGCCATCAAGGAAGGCACAATGCAATCCTTCCTAGCAGAGGTCCACCAGTCTTTGCCATCACAGACTCCTAGGGTGGGAAGGGACCCCTAAAGGCCATCTAGTTCACCCCCCTCCTGCCATCAAGGAAGGCACAATCCAATCCTTCCTAGCAGAGGTCCACCAGGCTTTGCCATACAGACTCTCCTAGGTGGGAAGGGACCCAGACTCAAGGGACCATCTAGTCCACCCCCTCTGCCATCAAGGAAGGCACAATCCAATCCTTCCTAGCAGAGGGCCACCCAGGCTTTGCTTACAGACTCCTAGGTTGGGAAGGGACCCTCAAGGCCATCTAGTCCACCCCCTTCTGCCATCAAGGAAGGCACAATGCAATCCTTCCTAGCAGAGGTCCACCGAGTCTTTGCTTACAGACTCCTAGGGTGGGAAGGGACCCCTCAAGGCCATCTAGTCCACCCCCTTCTGCCATCAAGGAAGGCACAATGCAATCCTTCCTAGCAGAGGGCCACCCAGGCTTTGCTTACAGACTCCTAGGGTGGGAAGGGACCCTCAAGGCCATCTAGTCCACAACCTTCTGCCATCAAGGAAGGCACAATCCAATCCTTCCTAGCAGAGGTCCACCCAGGCTTTGCTTACAGACTCCTAGGGATGGGAAGGGACCCCTCAAGGCCATCTAGTCCACCCCCTTCTGCCATCAAGGAAGGCACAATCCAATCCTTCCTAGCAGAGGTCCACCTAGTCTTTGCTTACAGACTCCTAGGGTGGGAAGGGACCCTCAAGGCCATCTAGTCCACCCCCTTCTGCCATCAAGGAAGGCACAATCCAATCCTTCCTAGCAGAGGGCCACCCAGGCTTTGCTTACAGACTCCTAGGATGGGAAGGGACCCCTCAAGGCCATCTAGTCCACCCCCTTCTGCCAGCAAGGAAGGCACAATCCAATCCTTCCTAGCAGATGTCCACCCAGGCTCTGCTTACAAACTCCTAGGATGGGAAGGGACCCCTCAAGGCCATCTAGTCCACAACCTTCTGCCATCAAGGAAGGCACAATCCAATCCTTCCTAGCAGAGGTCCACCTAGGCTTTGCTTACAGACTCCTAGGGTGGGAAGGGACCCCTCAAGGCCATCTAGTGCAATCCAAACCAGTATTCAAGGTGGTCCAGTGAATGAGAATACACCCTGCATATCAGAGATTTCTTATACGAACAGGAGCAAAATCAGAGTAAGCGCCCAAGGACTCCAACTCCCAGGAGGCTCTGCTGCTTTGGCGGAGGGCCAGGCATCCTGGGAAGTGGAGTCCTCAAGTCCTCCTCTCAGCCACGCCCGTTTTGTGCCCCGCCCGCAGGTCCTCTTAGCCAATGAGGCAGGAGGAGGGAGGCGCCGCTTTCTCCCTCTGGCGCCATTTCCTGGGAGTTGGGCCTAGGAAGAAGAAGGCTTTGTTGGGAAGGCGGGTGAGTCTGGCCTTCTTGCGGCCTGCTCGGGGGGCCCTTGGCGGTAGGAAAGCGGGCACACCACCGCTCCTTGGCCCGAATGGCACGCAGGGCCCAGGGTTTCCCATCCACGCCCCCCCCCCCCCATCATCCCGTGGAAGGCAAGGAAGGGCGGATATGTGGCAGCCACTTTCACAGGCCACAGCGACCAGCGCGGGTGATGGGCCTGCACCTAACTTGGTACACATAACCCCCCTAACCCCCTTTACGTCCCGGTGCGGTTCGGGGGACATGACCCATGGATTATGGGATTTGTAGTACTTTGGTTCCCACAGACCACTGAGGCCACCAAAAAGGACCAATTCAGACCACACTTAGCACACACAGCCCCCATGACCCACTCTACGTCCTTGGAGGAGGGTGGACCATGGATGATGGGACTTGAAGTACCTCTACTCACTTCCAAAGTCCGCTGCAACCCTCATCCAATCACTGATCGAGACCAAACTTGGCATACATAACCCCTATGACTGCCTTCACATCCTGGTGAGGTTTAGGGGAGGACTGACAATGGATGATGGGATTTGTAGTACTTTCACATCCCTCTGTTCCCACAGACCACTGTGGCCCCCAACAAACACTGATAAAGACCACACTTGGCACACAGAGCCCCAGTGACCCACTCTACATACTACTAAAGTTTGGAGGGGGCCAGAACATGGATTATGGGACTTGCAGTACCTTCCCTCACTTTCCAAGACTGCTACAAACCTAATCCAATGACTGATCAACACCAAACCTGGCACACAGAGCCCTCATTACCCACTCTACATCCTACTGAACTTTGGAGGGGGCCAGAACATGGATTATGGGACTTGCAGTACCTTCCCTCACTTTCCAAGACTGCTACAAACCTAATCCAATGACTGATCAACACCAAACCTGGCACACAGAGCCCTCATTACCCACTCTACATCCTACTGAACTTTGGAGGGGGCCAGAACATGGATGATGGGACTTGCAGTACCTTCTCTCACTTTCCAAGACTGCTACAAACCTAATCCAATGACTGATCAACACCAAACCTGGCACACAGAGCCCTCATTACCCACTCTACATCCTGGTGCTGTTTTGTGTGAGACGGACCACGGATGATGGGACTTGAAGTACCATCACTCACTTCCTAAAAACAATGCAACCCTCATCCATTCACCAATACAGACCAAACTTAGCACACAGAGCCCCATGACCCAATCTACATCCTACTACACTTTGGGGGAGGGTGGACCACAGATGATGGGACTTCCACTACCTTCAGTACTTTCATGATACCACTACAGCTCCCAAGAATGATGGATCAAGACCAAACTTGCCACACAGAGCCCCCATGACCCACTCTATATCCTGCTGCACTTCTCAAATGACCCGGGCACCGCCAGGTCCCCAAGCTAGTACATATAATAAAAGTCAATGTTTGCGGTGGCGGGTGGTGCGGAGGAAGGGATAATATGTGGCAGCTTTTTGATTGGTCGCCAATGTGGGATTATTTGCATAAATGCCTCTGACTGGCCAGCCACCCAACATTCCACCACTCCTAGGCAGCACAGAGAGAGGAAACGAAAGGGCCTGAGGCAGACATAAATGGCTGGAGTTGAAGTTAACCAGTTGACAGTTTTTCCCGTTGGAAATGGAATGTTCAGTACCCTCACCCAACGCATTTCACAAAAAACACTGCAAACCCTACAAATCACAGACTAGGCCCAAAATTGACAGTAAGGTTTCATTAACTTGATTTTCCTGACTAGGCCTCACCTAATGGGATACTGTTTAAGGCCTGAATTGACAGTAACCAACCTTGCAATGACGGCTCAGGCAAACAAGGGACCAATGGCCCATTTCACAACCTGGTGTGGTTTAGGGCAGGATGGGCCACGAATGATGGGATTCGCAGTACCTTCACATAATTCATTTCCCAAACAACACTGTAGCCCCTTTTAATCACATGCCAGGCATAAAATTGACAGCTAGGCTTCCTCAACTAGGCCTCCCCTCATGGGATATTGTTAGGCTTCCTCAACTTGATTTTCCTGACTACTCCTCAGCTCATGGGATATTGTTAGGCTTCCTCAACTTGAACTTGACTAGGCCCCCAACAATGGCAGAACAAGACCAAACTTGGCCCAGACCCCCCAGATGCACCCTACATCCTGGTGCAGTTTGAGGGAGGATGGACCATGGAAGATGGGACTTGCAGTACTTAAATTCACTTCCTTAGAGCACAGTGGCCCACACCAATGACGAACCACTGCAACCCTCATCCAGAAAATGATCAAAACCAAATATGACACACACAGCCCCCAAGACCCACTCTACATCCTGGTGCTGTTTGGAGGAGGATGGACCATGGCCAATGGGACTTTCAGTACCTTCACTAAGTTTCTGAGACCACTGCAAGCCACATAAACATCTAATAGGAACCAACCTTGACACACGATGCCTTCTTCAAATAACCCGGGCACAGCCGGGTCCTCAGCTAGTAATAATAATAATAGAACTTGATTTATATTCCGCTCTATCTAGGCGAGGGGGACTCAGGGCGGTTTCCAAGTCACATCACCAAAACACAGAGTAATGATCAGCATGACATAAAATTAACAAAACAACATAAGCATACAATTATCACAATTGCACATGTATATTAAAAATAATCCTGCCTCTTCAGAGCAATTAAAAGGGTGGGCCGAGGCTAGTGCAAACTCCAAATATGAGGGGGCCGGGAATTAGGTAGACTGCTAGGTAATATAGAAGGAATGTCAGAGTTCTTTAATGGTGAAACCCTTACCCTGAACCCTACCATAAGCCTAACCCCTTACTCTAAATCAGGGGTGGGCAATTATTTTTCCAAAGGGCCACACGAGGGCCGCACCTAAAGGCTGAACTATGTTCTAATCTACATTATTTATTTATTTACTATATTTACTATATATTACACATCATTAATATTAACATATTAATATATCAAGAAATATTCATATATTATTAGTATTAATATCATAATTATTATATTATAGTATATATATATAGACATAATATATTGAAATTATAACATAATATAACATTATATTATATTTATTATATTATAATATTATTATAATAAAATTATTATAAAATAATAAAACCCACTAAAATGAAATGAAATAACAATGGGGGAGCTCCCACTGTTAGCCCCAGCTTCTGCCAACCCAGCAGTTCAAATACATGCAAATGTGAGGTCCTGCTTCTACAAGAAAGGAACATATACCACAGTGCAATCATAGGAATAGACCCTGAGGAGGGACAGGCAAGATTTATTATTATTATTATTATTATTATTATTATTTCCAGACTTTTCTTATTGGCAACACTCTTTTCCAAGTGGGTCTTTCAGAACCCAGTAATTCCGTTTTACTAGGAAACCAGAGGTTGAGCCAAGCCCTCCTGAGAATTAGAGCAGTGGGTTCAAGTGCTGAGATGCTGAACTTCCTCACTGAAAGGTTGCCAGTTCAAATCTGGGGAGTGGGGGGAGCTCCTGCTGTTAGCCCCAGCTTCTGCCAACCCAGCAGTTCAAACACATAGTAAAACCCACACCCCATTCAGAGACCCCAACCCACCTTTACCTCTTCCTCTTCTTTCCTCCTCTTTCTCGCCCGTGGCTGAAGAGAGCGAGGTGAGGGCAGTGCGGCTTCCTTGCCGCAGACAGTGAGGCGAGAGTAGCTACAAAGCAACAAGGGAGGGAGGGAGCCGAATGAGTTCTCCTGTCCCTTGCTGCAGCTCCAGAAGAACTTCCGCAGGAAGCCCCGCCTCCCACGATGAGGTCACAGGCAGCATCGCGCAGGAGCGGGGCTTCCTGCGGAAGTTCTTCTGGAGTTGCAGCAAGGGACACGAGATCGCATTTGGCTCCCTCCCTCCCTTGTTGCTGGAAACAAAGCACCACGTTGCTTTGTAGCTGCTCTCGCCTCACTGTCTGCGGCAAGGAAGCCATGCTGCCCTCGCCTTGCTCTCTGCGGCAAGGAAGCTGCGGAGCAGATGGCATCACCCGAAGGGCTGCATCCGGCCCCCGGGCCATAATTTGCCCACCCCTTCCCTAAATGGTACCATAAGCCTAACCCCTTACCATAACCCTAAACTGTACCATAAGCCTAACCCTGTACCTTACCATAAGCCTAGCCCCTAACCGGTACCATAAGCCTAACCCCTTACCATAACCCTGAACCATACCATAATCCTAACCCCTAACCCTAAACGGTACCATAAGCCTAACCCCTTACCCTAACCCGTACCATAAGCCTAACCCCTAACCCTGAACCGTACCATAACCCTAAGCCTAACCCTAACCCGTACCATAAGCCTAACCCCTAACCCTGAACCGTACCATAAGCCTAACCCCTTACCCTAACCCTGAACTGTACCATAAGCCTAACCCTTTGCCCTAACCCTGAACCGTACCATAAGCCTAACCCCTTACCCTAACCCTGAACCATACCATAAGCCTAACCCTAAACCGTACCATAAGCCACCCTCACCTTAACACTGAACCGTACCATAAGCCTAACCCATACCTTAACCCTGAACCGTACCATAAGCCTAACCCATACCTTAACCCTGAACCATACCATAAGCCTAACCCCTTACTTTAACCTTGAACCGTGCCATAAGCCAAAGCCCTTCTTAACCCTGAACCATGCCATAAGCCTAACCCCTTGCCCTAACCCTGAACCCTACCATAAGCCTAACCTCTTGCCCTTAAGCATACCATAAGCCTAACCCTGAACCGTTGAATACAAAGGGGAAGCATAAATATCAAAATACATTACATTCGATTGGATTTACTTTTGAAGGAACTCATTGCTGGATTACAATTACCTCCACATGAACTCATTCCTCCCCGGTCTTCACTTCCCCACCCGCTACTTCGTTCCTGCGATACCCAGTGTTCTTTGGTGATGTATATTGGCTCATGGGCTTTACATGGCATCCTGTGAATTTATATGTATTGACGTGTTTATGTATACCACAATATTTTAATATTTATGCTCCCCTTTGTGTTCAGTTGTACATTTCTACAGTCACACTGAGTGTTTTTCATTGTAACCCTGAACCGTACCATAAACCTAACCCCTTACCCTAAACCAGGGGTGGGCAATTACCGACCCTCCAGGTGTTTTGGACTTCAACTCCCAGAAATCCTAGCCAGTTTACCAGCTGTTAGGATTTCTGGGAGTAACTCCAAACCCTAAATCTTGCCCTAAACCATACCCTAACCGTAACCCAAACCCTAAATCTTGCCCTTAACCTAAGCGTCCCTCCTTTCTATTCTTCCTTCGCTCTCCCCGCTCTCACTCCGCCCCCTCTCTTCCCTTATTCACAGCTGCCTTTGCGACATGAGCCTTTGGGAGTGGCGGTATAGAAGCCGAATAAATAAAATAAATAAATGTGAGTATATACGTACATACTATGAGAAAAGGATTCCCCCGGCAGAATGACAGGACACTTCAGACCTGGCTCTGCAAAAGGCATGCTCAGGACTCTGGGAAGGAAGAGAAGACAGAAGGAAGGGGGAAAGAAAGACAGACAGTGGAAATAAAGGAGGGAGGGAGAGAGGAAGAAAGAAAAGAACGAACTATGGAAAAGGAAGAAAAGAAAAGCAGGAGAGAGACGAGAAGCCCCCCCCCCTCGTCCCCACCACATACTTGTAACGATGGTGGGAGCGAAAGGAGGGCCTCTTAGAGTCTGCACCATTTCATAGAAGGAGATGCCTATCTCCGCAAACCGATCGCGGAGATAGGCGAGGCCTGACTAGACAAAGATGCTTGCCACCAAGGGTCCTCATCTGGGGAATATATTATTATTATTATTATTATTATACTGACACAAAAACAGATCTCACAGCAAACGAGAGATATATGTTGGATTTCGTATCACAAAATCAGTTGACAGATTATGATTTTGTCAATGTTTATTGTTTCGGTAATAGTATGAAAACTGGGTCCGGAAGCTCTGAGCAGTACGCTGTTTGTGGTTTGCTCCTTCAGGAGGGCTGTTTGCGCAAGGCAGAACGGAACACAGGTATTATAGAAGGAATGTAAGAGTTCTGTAATGGTAAAACCTTAACCCTAATCCCAGCCCTAACCCAAACCCTAAACCTTACCCTAACCCAGGGGTCGGGAACCTTTTTGACTCAGAGAGCCATGAAAGCAAAATATTTGGAAATGTATTTCAGTCAGAGCCATATAATAAATATATATTTTAAGACTGAATTCAACAAAATTTTAATATTAATTTTAATTTTAATTAATTAATTTTAATTACAAATTTAATTTTAATGCTGTTTTAATTGCTGTATTGGTTGTGAACCGCCCCGAGCCTTTGGGATTGGCGGTATAGAAGCCGAATTAAATAAATAAATAAATAAATGTGAGTATATATGTACATACTATGAGAAAAGGATTCCCCTGGCAGAATGACGGGACACTTCAGACCTGACTCTGCAAAAGGCATGCTCAGGACTCTGAGAAGGAAGGGGGAAAGAAAGAAAGACAGAGGAAATAAAGGAGGGGAGGGGGAGAGGAAGAAAGAAAAGAACGAACAGTGCAAATGGAAGAAAAGAAATGCAGGAGAGAGACGGGGGGAAAAGAAAGAAGGACATGGGAAGGGAGGAAAGGAAAGGGTGGGGAAAAGAAAGGAAAGGGAGTGAGGAAAAAGTAAAATAATGAAGGAAAAGAAGAAAACGAGGAGAGAGGGAAGTGAAAAGAAAGGAAGGAGAAGGAAAGGAAGACTTGGGGAAAAGAATAGAAGAGGGAGGGAGAATGGAGGAAAGAAGGAAGGGGAGAGAGGGAGGGAAAAGGAAGGAAAGAAGGAAAGGGTGAAGGGGGAGAAAGGAAGGAAGAGGGAGAATGGAGGAAAGAAGGAAGGGGAGAGAGGGAGGGAAAAGGAAGGAAAGGATGGAAGAGAGAGGGAGGAAAGGAGGGAGGGAAAAGAATGAAAGGAAAAGGAAGGAAGGGGAAGGAGGGCGCGGGGCCAATGCGGACCTTGGTGACGACATCAGCGAGGCAATCCCTCCGGAAGGCGTCGAAGAGGCAGCGGCTCTTGAGCTGCCTGATGAAGAGGGCAATGAGCTGGACTTCCCCTGGCGGCAGCGAGACCGGGTCCACAGGGCCAGGCCCACCTCTGCCGCCTCCCCTGAGGCCTGTGGCGGAGGACAAAGAGGAAGACAAGGACGAAGCGCCGCCACCGGCGAAGAGGGCACAGGGCCCCAAGAGCAGCAAAGGATGAGGAAGAGGCGGTGATGGTGGTGTGGAAGCGGCAGTCGCTGCGCATTTGCATCACTCCTCCCCGTTACATGCTGGGAAACCGAGGCCTGGGCTGCTCTGGAGAGCCAGATGCACTCATGAAAAGAGCCACATGTATCTCTTGAGCCATAGGTTCCCTGCCCTAACCCTTACCCTAAACCTTATCCCCTCCTTTCTATCCTTCCACTAATTGCAACTACAATTGTTGTTTTCGTCAATTCAGCTGTCACCTGGTATGGTGACATCAATCGTCCAAACTTTTTACTTTTTCACCATTGTGATGTCTGATGTATTGTGTTCCAAAACTTTGTCAGTCTGGATTTGAAAGTCCCACAGGATTTTAGCGTGTTCATTTTCCACTCCCTTTGCAGGTTTTTGATCCCACCAGTTCTTTACTGCTGGCAGATGGTTCTTGTGACATAAGTTCCAGTGAATCATTTGGGCCACAGAGTTGTGCCTTTGTTTGTAGTCCCTCTGTGCAATTTTCTTATTATTCTATATCTCTATCTCATAGCTTTTCTTCACGAATGAAAATCAGGAAGGACTCATCCCACGCTTTCTACAACCACGTTGATTATTATTCGGAGGTTGGATGTGTCCTTCGAGCCTGTGCAATGGACCTTTCTGGTGGAACACAGCGTGCATAGAACTGGCCTCACCCTTTAAACCAAAGGTTCATCTGCCGGGGCCTAGCAAGCTTAGGACTTTGGCATCGAGGTCCTCAGGTCATAGGTTTGGTTCGAGTTTCCTTCTCTTAGATGGTTGACCTTACGGGGTTAAATAAGCACTGTAACGAAGTTTAACGAAGTGACCCATTGACCACTGTGGCAGGGCAGGCTATCCTACCACTGCCACCAATGTAACGATGTGAATTCTTCAAACTGGGATTCCAAAATGTGGGAGGGCAATTTTCTTTTCTTTACCTCTGCCTCTAATGTGATGATGCTTTCCACAACTCACTTGTGGTGATCCCTCCCTATTAAGCTGAGGAGGATCCCCTGTATGTTTTCGCTGCCACCATGTCCCAAAGAACCTGATTTTTCCACACAGAGATGGAGAGAGAGACTTGCTTGAAGAAACAGAAACATAGTTAGGATTCTTTCAAATCCCAAAGTCTTGGCACAAATGCGTGGTGGTTACAGTAACTTTTCTTTCTGAATGAAAGAAACAAAGTACAGTTTCAGTTAAGTTTCTTTCAAATCTTTTCTTTTCCTAAAGAGCTTGTGCTTAGGACTGACTTAGCTACTCCTATCTAACTTCCAGCTTCCTCAGTTAGTTTCACTCTCTAACTGACAGACAGCTGACCGACTGACCACTGACAGACCCCTCTGACTGGTCAAACTACTCCTCAGTCGCAGCTATTCCTTAACTTCGCTGACACAAAGCTCTAATTCTCTCCTATTCCCAGCTCCTCTCTGTTCAAACCGACACGCCCAAGCCAACTGACTTCTCTCTCAACTGACGCTTTTTCAAAATCAAACTCCTTGCCAGTGTCAGTTGGCTCCGCCCCTTTCTAAGCCTGGAGGCTAGGTCGCCATGGCAACGCCCGGGGCCTCTGTTCCACTCTAACTAATATTCATTCCTTATCTATCTCATACCTTCTATCTAAGCATTATATTATACTAGCTATACCCGGCACGCGTTGCTGTGCCCTATTTAGGAGATGCGAGAAAGTCTGAGTATGTAAGGGTTGGAATTGTTGTTAGTGAATGGGGTGTTTTCTGTTTGTGCCTCAGCTCTTTGCCTGCAGTCCTTCGGGTTTGACTTGTACCATGGCCAGGACGGATCAGCTTGGGGAGGGCTTGTCCTGTCAGGGGATCTCTATCTTCACAGGTGCGTCCAGTGTCTGTTGGGGGACTGTTAAAAATCCTTTCCGTATCCTTTTGAGCCACCTTTCTCTTTTTTTTTTGTAAAACGTCTTTATTGATTTTCCAAGATTAAAAAGAACAGAAATAAGAAACATATAACAACATAGAAAACAGAAAGTAAGCCTCGGGCGCCCAGAGGTAGACCCCGAGGTTACTGAGAGTTATACAAGGGTGTAAGTTATGTGAAGACAAAGTAGAGTGAAGAGTGGAGACCTCTTCCTGGATGGTCCATAGTACTTCCTTCTAGTTGATTTCATCTTGTATTTATTCCTGCGGTTGGGTAGAGAAGCGATGTAATATACCTTTAGTCTAGTAATAAGTCCGTATTAAATTCCCTTCTAGCATAGTTCCTTATCCCCTCCCAGTTCGTCCTTTCGGATCCCTGTTTCTGTTTGTCTCGCAGCCTTTCCGTCAACCAGTCCATTTGTATTGTTTCCATAACTTTCATAAACCATTCTTCCCTTGACGGAGTTGTCTCTGCCTTCCAGCCCTTTGCGTATAGAATTCTAGCTGCAATTATCCCTATCAACAAAGTTTTCCTATCAGTTGGTGACATTGTTCCTTCTACAATTCCCAACAGGAAAATCTCTGGATTTCTTTCCAGTTTAAAGCTCACCATTTTTTGAATCTCCCTTTGGATCATTGCCCAGTATTTAGCAGCTCTCGGGCAGGTCCACCAAAGGTGGAAGAAGGTCCCGTTCTTATTTCCGCATTTCCAACAGCTAGGGCCTAAATTCCTGTACATTTTTGCTAATTTATCAGGGGGGAGGTACCAATGATAAATCATTTTAACCCAATTTTCCCTGAAGGGATTGCTTAAAGATTTCCTCACCACATTTTGAGCCACCTTTCTCAAGATCTTCATGTCTAGCTTACTTTCTGCTCCTCTCTTTTTCAAGACGTCCTGCTCTGTGTCTTTTGCACCCATTGGTCGATGTCCGATGAGGCTTTCCTCATGGACAGGCCATCTGAGGGAGCTCTTCCAGCGCTGGGCATCGGAAGGTACTTGGTGATGACCTCCATCCCTTGGAGCCAGCATATAGAGGGGCTGGAGCTCCCTCCTTGGCAAACCCCATTGTTGCTGGATGGTCCTCTTATTAATGTGGAATTCCAAGCCTCTGGAGATTTTTTGGGAAAGGAAGAAGAGCTCCCCTTGAATGGTGTTTTATTTATTTATTTATTTATAAATTCGATTTGGTAGACCGCTCTCTCTGGAGCCCAGAGCGGTTTACAACATAAAATCAATAAAACATCAATAAAACCAATAAAAGACGTATACCCAACAACCCCACTCCCCACAACTGATCCCGGCAAGCAACAGTATGCAGAAGCAATACATGGCAGGACGGTATGTTGGCAGCTGGCAAGCTATAGGAGGCATCAGTTGGGACCAAATGTCTGCCTATATAACCAAGTCTTCACAGACTTGCGGAAAGCCAACAAACCCCGTAGTGCTCGTATCTCCTCCGGCAAAGAGTTCCAGAGGGTCGGAGCAGCCACTGTAAATGCTCTCTGCCGGGTGTTCCATCATGGTCTTCTGATTTGAAAGTGTTGGAGGAGGCTGTGGCTGACAGTTTGTTATGGGTCGGAATGTTCATGTTGGCTGGCCAGTACAGCAGTTATGCAAATCCGCCCTTATTGGCAGCCAATCATGTTGTCAGAATGTAGAGGCTGGGGGAGTCTTTGGCAGCCCCGGAGGATGCTGGGAAATGTAGTTTTTTTTACTCGTTGTTTTGGGGGCCTTTTAGGTTTTGGGGGGGAAAGTTTCTTTGCTACAAACGTACCTTGCTTGAGGCCTATTTCTGTTGGCAAGTTTTGTGTTTCTGCGTTGTAAGGTTTCTCTGTTTGAGGTAGTCTTCACATGACGACTGTTCCTTTATATATATATAGATATGTCTAATTCTTTAAATAAACAGTTACAGCACCTTATAGACATAAAATTCAAACACACATTTCAAAAGGCACAAAACACATTTCCTGAAACAGAAACATTGCTTTATCTCACTTCATCAGAGCACCATCTGCCCGGATTTGAAATCAGAGTTTTACTTCTCCTAGGATGGTTGCCAAAAGGCCAGAGAGCCCATCCTGCCCGTCGACTCTCTTGGTCAGGCCCTTCGCTTGTGGCCTGTCTGGCATGGGAGGCCCTACCAGTGGCTATTATGCCACCACCACCATAGCTCCTTAGGGTATGCAAGCCTCTCCCCCGCGACAAGGGGGCGCCAACAGAGAGGTATTATTTATAGTATTTATATTCCGCCCTTCTCACCCTGTAGGGGACTCGGCGGATTACAATGCACATATACATGGCAAACATTCAATGCCATTTAGACATACAACATATATAGACTAGCAACCTCTACCCAGAGGACTTCCTTCTTTGGAGGCTTTTAAGCAAAGGCTGGATGGCCATCTGTTGGAGGTGCTTTGAATACGATTTCCCTGCTTCTTGGCAGAATGGGGTTGGACTGGATTTCTCACAAGGTCTCTTCCAAGCCTATGGTTCTATGACTTTTTCGTCAGCTGCCCAAGACCAGAATGACCTGCCAAAAGAGATTGGATTCTCAGGAATTTGAAAACAAAGAGTCTCTGTGCAGACTCACCGTTGTGTGAATTCACAGATGAGCACGCAAAGAAAGACAATTCCAGGCAAGCAACGTATTATTGTCAGCCTGTTCACCATCAGTGTCTTGAACTTTCATTCCACCTTTGCTTGCTTTTCACCACTAGTGAGGTCATCAGGCTTTTAATTTCAGCGTTGTTTTCCATCTCATTTCCCCCTTTTAGCCTCTGCCAGCCCTTGAGGAGGCTGTTGTGTCCCTCTCTGAGGAGTGGGGGGTCCTGGAACAGGTCTGGTGGGCTTCCTGTGCAGAAGATACAGTGGAGACTTGTGAGAACATGACACCTAGGTAAGGTTTTCCTAACTTCTAAAAAATGGGTTGATTACATCTCTCTTGGGATGCCAGTCGAATGCAGGTCATGTACCTTTGTCCAAATGGTAGACAACATACCTGAGCTTGTGTGAAACTGTTTAGTGTAAAGCTACTGTTTAGCCAGGTGTGAAGTTTGCACAGTTCATCCACAGTAATTGGTTGTGAAAGCGGTCCCTCCCTCTCTTCCTTTTCAGACGCAGGGTCTGTTCCATGGAGAGAGGCTGGTCAAACTGAGCAGATGAATCCCTTTCTTAAACAGGGGGCAGACTATTGACGCACCTCAGTGGAACAGGCTAAGGGCTGTGCAGAGCCTTGCACTGATCCTCACCAGATATCCTTGGCCCACCCAGAGCTGGAGCTTCCGTATCCCCTGTCCTGTAGATGGGCAAGAGGGGTTTCCCTTCTGCTATCTTTTGGGGTAGGCAGATACAACACCCTAGAGTGCCTGATACTTTAGAGCAGGGGTCCTCAAACTAAGGCCCGGGGGCTGGGTACAGCCCTCCAAGGTGATTTACCTGGCCCTCTCTCAGGGTCAACCTAAGTCTGAAACGACTTGAAAGCACACAACAACAACAATAACAATCAGCCAAAAGCAGGCCCATACTAATAAGTCTATGTTTAATTATTGTATTGTTTTTAAGTGTTTTTCAGACATGTACAGTGTGCATAGGAATTCATTCATGTTTTTTTCCCGGCCCTCCAACAGTTTGAGGGTCTGTGACTTGGCCCTCTGTTTAAAAAGTTTGAGGACCCCTGCTTTACAGTAAGGGAATCCCAACTATAAGACTAGAAGAAAACCAAAAACTCATAGATAGCAAAAAATTTCTAACTCTCCAGAGAAGAGGTTTGATAATGCCAGACGCAGGGCTGAGGGTCGAGGATTGCAATTAGAACATAGAAGAACAGGACGTGGTTGTCATGAGACAGAGAAGAAAAGTGGGCAACGCTCATTCAGAAGCCAGGAGCCCACGAACAGGAAGCAAGAGCTAATCTGATAGATTCAAGGGCTCTATCTCAGGCTTTATGAGAGTACAGTTCAAAAAAGAAAATTCTGTCGATATGCCAGGAATGGCGTTTTTCAGAAAGAGCACAGCGTCATCTCATTGCAATGTGGAGAAACTCCGTACCAGTCGCTAACAGTATTTGTATTGGAGCAGGGTCTTTTTCAGACGGAGGATCCCCATTCAGCAAGGAGTTTCTCTCCTCCAGCTATCCTCGCTACAGCTCAGGGTTATCCTTCACTTCTCAAACACTTCTGGAAAGCATTGATATATCACCAGAAGAGAGAAGGATGTGGATCTGTTCCTCTTAGACTTGAACAGGAAATGCTATTGATGTTACTGGCTGAGAGGAGCATATCGATCATTGGCTCTCTACCTGTGGGTCTCCAGGTGTTTTGGCATAAAACTCCCAGAAATCCCAGCCAGTTTACCAGATGTTAGGATTAGGATTTCTGGGAGTTGACGGCCAAAACATCGGGGGACCCACAGGTTGAGAACCACTGATACAGATCATAGCTTTCACTATGACATGTTAAATGGATTAATGAGAGTCTAGGGGATAAAGAAGCCATTGGGATATTTCTCTGATTTCTGTCATTTTGTCTAAAGGATTTTTTCTCCTTTTTTTTCCAAAAAGAAAACAGCAGAAGAATGCGAAACACAAGAAGCCAGCTGCAACAAAGCGTGGTGTGGAGAAACAGGTGTTTGGAAAGCAAACGAGAATGAAAACAGGGGAGAAACCGTATAAATGCCTGGACTGTGGAAAGGGCTTCAGTCAGAACTCAAATCTACAGGTACATCAAAGAATACACACAGGAGAGAAGCCATACAAATGCATGGAATGCGGAAAGGCCTTCAGCGATAGTGGATCACATAGGAAACATCTAAGAGCTCACGCAGGAGAAAAACCATATAAATGTATAGAATGTGGAAAGACCTTCGGTAACCGTACAGAACTTTGTACACATCAAAGAACACACACAGGGGAGAAACCATTCAAATGCATGGAATGTGGAAAGGGCTTCAGTCAGAACGGAGCTCTACGTATACATCAAAGAACACACACAAGAGAGAAGCCATACAACTGCATGGAATGTGGAAAGAGCTTCAGTTGCAGTGGAAGTCTAAGTTCCCATGAAAGAACCCACACAGGAGAGAAACCTTATGGATGCATGGAATGTGGAAAGGGCTTCAGTCAGAAGGGAGGTTTACGTGTACATGAAAGGACACACACAGGGGAGAGACCATACAAGTGCATGGAATGTGGAAAGAGCTTCGGCTGCAGTGGAAGTCTAGTTGTCCATGAAAGAACCCACACAGGAGAAAAACCATATGAATGCATGGAATGTGGAAAGAGCTTTAATAATAATGCAGCATTGAATGTACATCAAAGGACTCACTCAGGTGTGAAGCCGTACAAATGTATGGAATGCGATAAAGCCTTCAGGTTCCGTACAAATCTACAGTCACATCAAAAAACTCACAGAGGAGAGAAACCATACAAATGCATGATGTGTGAAAAGCATTTCAGTCGGACTTCTCACCTGCGTGTTCATGAAAGAACACATTCCGGAAACAAACCCTATACATGCATGGAATGTGGAAAGAGCTTCAGTCAGACGTCAAATCTACGTGTACATGAAAGGACACACACAGGGGAGAGACCATACAAATGCACAATATGTGGAATGAGCTTCCGTGATAGCGGCACATGTAATAAACATCTAAGGACTCACACAGGAGAGAAACCATATGAATGCGTGGAATGTGGGAAGAGTTTCAGTTGCAGTTCAAATCTACATACACATCAAAGAACCCACACAGGGGAGAAACCGCATGAATGTAAGGAATGCGGAATGAGCTTCTCTACTAGTAGCAAATTGCAGTCGCATCAAAAAACCCACACAGGGGAGAAACCGCATGAATGTGTGGAATGTGGAAAGAGCTTCAGGGACACAGGAAGTCTACATTCCCATCAGAGAATCCACACAGGAGAGAAACCATATCAATGCCTGGAATGTGGGAAGAGTTTTAGGAGCAGTGGACATTTAGGTGCCCATCGTGGGACCCACACAGGGGAAAAACCATATAAATGCATGGAATGTGGAAAGTCCTTCAGCAAAAGTGAACATTTGCGTGCCCATCATAAGATCCACACAGGGGAGAAACCTTATGAATGCCTGGAATGTGGAAAGAGCTTCAGGGACACAGGAAGTCTACATTCCCATCAAAGAATCCACACAGGAGAGAAACCATATGAATGCCTGGAATGTGGGAAGAGCTTCAGTTGCAGTGCAAATCTACGTACCCATCATAGGACCCACACAGGAGAAAAACCATATACATGCATGGAATGTGGAAAGGCTTTCAGACAAAGTGGACAATTGCATGTCCATCATAGGATCCACACGAGAAAAACCATATCAATGCCTGGAATGTGGGAAGAGCTTCAGTTGCAATGCAAATCTATGTACCCATCATAGGACCCACACAGGAGAAAAACCATATACATGCATGGAATGTGGAAAGGCTTTCAGACAAAGTGGACATTTGCATGTCCATCATAGGATCCACACGGGAAAAACCATATACATGCATAGAATGTGGAAAGGCCTTCAGCCAAAGTGGACATTTGCATGTCCATCATAGGATCCACACGGGAAAAACCACATAAATGCATGGAATGTGGAAAGGCCTTCAACAAAAGTTGCTCATATAATAAACCTCTAAGGACTCACATGGCTGAGACCATGTGAAATAAGACATCCCTGAAAATAAGCCATGGTGTGTCTTCTTGAGGAAAAATAGATATAAGACAGTGTCTTACTTTCAGGGAAACACACTAGTCATCTGCAGCGAAGACACACAAACACAAATAAAGGCAAAGGATTCTCCTTTCATTTCTGATTCTGGAAGTCGTGCTCATCTCTGGCTCTGGGGAGGTGCTTTTCTCCATTTTCTTTAATCTCATTTTCTTTATTATGGTTTCCAGAGTTTTAAAAGAAACATAAAACACATCACAAAAACATAATGGAAAGGGTAGGAAAAGGGAGGGAGAAGGGAGGGGGTATGGGGAGTTTAAAAGGGATGTGTGTGTGCAGAAAACAGAACAAAGGGGAGCGGAGGATATTGTAGTCTCATTAAGCTTTACAACTTGTGATTTAGTTATCGTTCTTCATCCACTGCATTCTGATTATCTATTTGTGCCTAAGGAAAAGCATATAAATATACATTACAAAGAGCCAATTATTTCACACTTATCTATGATTAATATCTTATATACTAGTAATCGCAAATATCATTCTGTCTAAAGATTCCAATTTAGTGTTAAGTCTATCTTATGTTCCGTGCTAAAATATTTCTGGATAATTGACCAATCGGTCTTTCTTGTGAGGCCTTTCTCTGTTGTTCTTAGCTCCTCCGCCAGCCACTCCATCTGGATGGTCCCCATCACTTTGTATAGCCATTCCTCCGTTCTCGGTTCCCTCGACGATTTCCAATACTTAGCATAGACTAATTTGGCTGCTGTAGTTAGGACTAAATAGATTTGCTTTTCATTTACATCCAGACTTGAAGCTTTTCTTCATTTTCAAGGCACGGTGCCTGCATTGTTATCTCCTGGTTGGCCAGCAAGATTGCTTGGAGCGTCTCTTTGCCTTTTCCAGTCGTAGTGGTACCTATTTATCTACTCCCATTTGCATGTTTTTGAACTGCTATGTTGGCAGGAGTTGGAGCTGACAGATGGGAGCTCACCCCTTCTCGCAGATTCAAATGGCCAACCTTTAAGCCAGCATTCCAGCAGCACAAAGGTTTAACCCACTGTGCCACCGCGGTATACAGGTGGGGTTTGAAATTTATTCTGAAAGAATATGAAAAGATGTCAAGATTTAAAATCTACAAAGAAAACAACTGTTTGGATTCAGAATTTCACTAAAATGGAATTAAAAATTAGGGGCAGGCTGTTAATCACCATCTGCAATAGATAACTGCTGACCAGAAGGTGGCAAGTTCGAATAGAATGGTCGGTATCCGTTTGGCAAGCAAAGAGACCAAGGTTAGATTTAAAATATTACAAAGTGACAAGAAAAGATGAGGAATGGGCCTCTCTAATTTGAAAATATTATATCATGCTTTTTGTTTGACATGGTTAAATGTTGGAAATAGCAACCTCCTACAAGCCTCCTATACAAGATATGTGTTGTGTATCTAATTCTGATTCCAGCCCGGGAGATGACTCACAGCATTGACATGTATTAGAACGCGGAAACGCAAAATCTCCTGTATCGATTTGAGTCCTTATTGTGTTACTACAACACTGGGGAGGAGCGGTCAGAAGTTTCGAGCGCCCTGAGGAAGCGGAGTTTACGCGAAACGGCCATCTTGCCGTCGTCAGCTTACCTCCAGCCGTTGGCGCCTGCCCATCCAGCAGCTTGCCAGCTTTTCAACCCACCAAGGCTCCCTTTCTGACTCGGTCGTTAGCCTATGAGTTATTATACTCTTGACTATTGATAGGGGTACACAGACTCTGTTGGAATATTGTACTTGGTCCTATACCATTGTAGGGGCACTACTATTGTTATGTGAATTTGGAACACTGAATGAATTGCATTGCATTGTGCTTTTTGTGAGATTGTTATGCTATTTAGCACTTGAATTTGTTCATATGATTATACCTGTGATTTTTACCTCAAACACGTGTCTATACCTTTATTCCCATAGAGCTGCCCCTTTCTGCCATTCCTGCCAGGATATCTATGTTGTGTTCATTGAAACAGGCCCTGGTTTCACACTGAGTGTATAAATACATTTAAAAACTTATTAACTATATGTATTACTGTGTTAGAGTGTCATTTTGTGTCATTTTGGTTGGTGGTGTGCCCCATGATTTTGTAAATGTAAAAAGTGTGCCGCAGCTCAAAAAAGGTTGGGAAACACTGCCCTAAGGCCATCCAGTCCTCCCTCCCCCTTCTGCCGTAAAGGAAGACACAACCGAACCCCTATCACTAGATGGCCATCCAGCTTCTGCTTATAGAATCCTAGGATTGGAAGGGACCCCTGGAGGCCATCCAGTCTAACCCCCTTCTGCCATCAAGGAAGCATAATGCAAGCCTTCGTAGCAGAGGGCCACCCAGCCTATGCTTATAGGAGCATAGAATCCTAGATTGGGAAGGGGCCACCCAGTCCAGCCCCTTCCAGGGAGACACAATCAAAGCACCCAAACTAAATGCAAAGCAACCGTCAGGAAAGCCAAGAGAGATTTTGAGGCACATATAGCTAAGAATATTAAAAAAAATAGCAAAAACTTCTTTAAGTACATCAGAAGTAGAAACCCAACTAGAAAAGCAGTTGGGCCACTTGACGAAAATGGTAAGAAAGGGACAATAAGTGAAGACAAGGAGATTGCCGAGCGGCTAAACGACTTCTTTGCCTCCGTTTTCACACAGGAGGACAGACAACATATGCCTGCAGCTGAGTCAGTTTTTTCAGGGAGGGAATTAAATGAATTAAACCAGATAGAGATAAACAAGGAAGATGTTCTCACATGCCTTACTAAACTAAATGTCAACAAATCACCAGGGCCAGATGGCATCCACCCCAGAGTTCTTAAGGAACTCAAGTGTGAAATTGCTGAAATTCTAGCCAAAATATATAACCTTTCTCTAAGATCAGGCACTGTACCCGAGGACTGGAGGGAGGCAAATGTAACTCCAATCTTCAAGAAAGGATCCAGGGGTGATCCAGGAAATTATAGGCCAGTTAGTCTAACCTCAGTTCCAGGCAAAGTGATGGAAACCATTATTAAAGAAAAATTACTAAGCACATAGAAGAACAGGCATTGCTGAAGGAAAATCAACATGGTTTCTGCAAAGGCAAATCATGTCTTACTAACTTGATAGAATTCTTTGAGGGTGTAAATAAACACATAGATAAAGGGGACCCAGTCGATATTGTTTACCTTGACTTTCAAAAGGCTTTTGACAAAGTCCCTCACCAAAGGCTCCTAAATAAGCTCTTCAGCCATGGAATCGGGGGGACAGGTCTTGTCCTGGATTGGAACCTGGCTAAACTGTAGGAAACAAAGGGTGGTAATAAACGGACATTTCTCTGGGTGGAAAGAGGTGAGAAGTGGCGTACCCCAAGGTTCAGTTTTGGGTCCTTTACTTTTTAATTTATTCATAAATGATCTGGATGTAGGAGTGAATTCTGAGGTAGCAAAGTTTGCAGATGACACTAAACTGTTCAGGGTAGTTAAAAATGAAACTGATTGTAAAGAGCTCCAGAAAGATCTCTCGAAATTGAGTGAATGGGCAACAAAGTGGCAAATGCATTTTAACCTAAACAAGTGTAAAGTCATGCACATCGGGGCAAAGAACCCCAACTACACTTATCAACTGATGGGATCAAAGCTTTCTGAGACAAACCAGGAAAGGGATCTTGGGGTTTTGGTGGACAGCTCAATGAAGATGTCAACCCAGGGCGCAGCAGCAGTAAAAAAGCAAATTCTATGCTTGGCATGATCAGGAAGGGAATCGAAAATAGGTCGGCAAATGTTGTATTGCCTCTCTACAAATCTATGGTGAGGCCACATCTGGAGTACTGTGTACAATTCTGGTCACCGCACCTCAAGAAGGATATAACGGAACTGGAAAAGGTACAAAGAAGGGCAACAAAAATGATCCAAGGGATGGAGCAGCTCCCTTATGATATCAGGTTGCAACGCCTTGGTCTTTTCAGCCTTGAAAGACGGCGTTTAAGAGGTGACTTGATTGAAGTGTATAAAATCATGCATGGGATAGAAAAGGTGAATAGAGAAAAATATTTTCTCTGTCACACAACACTAGGACTAGGGGGCACTCCCTGAAGCTCCAAGGTAGGAAAGTTAGGACTAATAAAGGGAAATATTTCTTCACCCAGAGGGTCATTGGGTTATGGAACTCACTTCCAGAGGAGGTTGTGACAGCTGTCAGCCTGGACAGCTTCAAGGCAGGATTAGACAGATTCATGGATACCAAGGGAATCAGTAGTTACTGAAATGGACATCCAAGTGCCACCTCTGTGTTGATGGAGGCAGGCAGGATTTTCCCCGAGTACTGGTTGTGGGGGGTCGGGAGCAGGTGAGGGTTTTGCCCTCCTTTCTGCTAGAGATCCCTGTGTACAACTGGTGGGCCACTGTGTGACACAGAATGCTGGACTAGATGGGCTGAGGCCCGATTCAGCATGGCTCTTATGTTCTTATGTTCACCCCCAACAGATGGCCAGCCAGCCAGCAATGTCTCTTCACTGCTCAGAGAGAACAAACGGCATTGGCCTCAGCAGGCAGCCAGCCTGAGGCGGCAGCCAATCAGAACCCTGGCCGCTGGCATGCTCAGCCAATCGGCTGCTACCACATCGCTCTCAGCACTTAACCCACCGTTTGTCCAGAGAGAGAACAAAGGGCAGAATGGCCGTTAAAACTGTTGGCCTCAGCAGCCAGCCAGCCAGAGGCGGCAGCCAATCGCAACCCTGGCTGCTGCCACGCTCAGCCAATCGGCTGCTACCACATATCTCTCGCCAGTTAACCCACTGTCCAGAGAGAGAACAAACGGCATTGGCCTCAGCAGCCAGCCAGCCAGCTAGAGGCGACAGCCAATCACAACCCTGGCCGCTGGTACGCTCAGCCAATCGGCTGCTGGCACAGCTCTCTCGGCAATTAGCCCACCTTTTTCAAACAGGAGCCAGGGTGTGTGGGTGGGATTCTCCTTGCAGCTAGGCCTTCAGGAGAGAGAGAGAGAGAGACCAGGCCCCATTTTGGCCAGGTAGGTTGTTTCTCTCCCGTTCGTTCAGGTGCCTGCAAGGAGGGCAGGGGAAAGTGATGGTGGGCTCTGTGTGTGGGCAAATGGGGCCCTGATGGAGAGGGCCAAGTGGGTGAGAGGAAGGCAGGGAGTTGGGCCCATGCTCTCTTCTGAGGTCTCTTCGAACTCTAGAGGAGGAGGGAGGGAGTCCTTATGGAAGGGCCTCTTGCCAGGGGAGGGAGGAAGGGGGCCCTTTGGGGGCCATGGGGGGAGGCAGGCATGGCCCCCATTTGACCCCTGAGCAGAGGCAGAGGGGACCCCGGTGGGGCTGCCTCCCCTCCCCCCTTCTAGGGGTGGTCTGCCTGTCTGTCCCCCTGGGGCCCAAAGGCTGGGAAGAGAGAGGCTCTGATAGGGAAGCCTTGGCCTGTCTCTATAGGAGGAGGAGGAGTCCTTGCCAGGGGCTGGGGGCTGGGAGACAAGGACATTTGACCCCCCAGCAGAGGCAATACTGAACCCAGAAAGGGGGAGGAAGGAAGGGGATAAGCCAGGCCCCAGGCTGAACCCAGGGGGAGGGAGAAAGGAAGGCTTTCCCCAGGCTTGGGCTGTCCCTCCCTCCCTCTCTCCCTCCAGGTGTTGTGGACTTCCTGGACTAATCCTAGAGTTGGAAGACACACCTGGAGGGCCATCATATTCCAGCCCAACCCCAGTCTGCCAAGAAGCAGGGAAATCGCATTGAAAGCACTCCTGGCAGAGGGCCAGCCAAACCCTGCTTCATAGCTTCCAAAGGAGGAGCCTTCACCACACTCTGAAGCAGAGAGTTCCACTGCTGAACAGCTCTCTCTCTCTCTCTCTCTCTCTCTCTCTCTCTCTCAGTCTCTCTCTCTCTCTCTCTCTCTCTCTCTCTCTCTCTGTCTCTCTCTGTCTCTCTCTCTCTCTCTCTCTCTCTCTCTCAGTCTCTCTCTCTCTCTCTCTCTCTCTCTCTCTCAGTCTCTCTCTCTCTCTCCTCTCGCGTTAGTTCTCCCTCGTGTTCATGTCGAACCCCTTTTCCTTTGGTTTGAAGCCTAAGCCCGGCCAGAAGTGAGGGGACCCTGTGTTTGTTTATTTCTTCCCGGGAGTGAGGTCAGAAGCTGCGCCTTCTTCCTGCTACACGGGGCCGCCACGCCTTGTCTTTGGACTCCATCTCCCAGAAGCCTCGGCTGCTTCGCCGGGCGGGCAGGGATCCTGGGAGATGGAGTCCAAAAGGAGAGGAAATGGATGCTAATGAGGGGGCGGGGCGGGTGACGTCACTCCCAGAACCCATTTCCGGAGTGGGAAAGAAAGCAGGAGTGCCTTGGCCACGCCTGGAATGAAGAAAGAAGGTACTTTGAGGGAGGGGGAGGGGGGCTATTATGGGATGCCAGTGGGGAGGGAGGGCCCTTTTCAAGCCTTCATGAGAGAGGGGGGGGGGGGAGACCAGGCCCCACCTTGGCCAGGTTGTCTCCCATTGATTCAGGTGCCTGCAAGGAAGGCAGGGGAAAGTGGGGAGAGGCTCTGATAGGGAAGCCTTGGCCTCTGGGGGCGAGGAAGAGGGCTGGGGAGCGATAAACAGGGAAGCAATAAAGAACCCAGAGGGGGAAGGAAGGAAGGGGATAAGCCAGGCGCCAGGCTTGGGGGAGGAAGTGGTGTTCCTTGGGCCCTCCCTCCAGGTGTTTTGGACTTCCTGGAATAATCCTAGAGTTGGAAGCCATCATCCAGCCCAACCCCATTCTGCCAAGAAGCAGGGAAATCGCATTGAAAGCACTCCTGGCAGATGGCTACCCTAGCTCTGCTTCAGAGCCTCCAAAGAAGGAGCCTTCCCCGCACTCTGAGGCAGAGAGTTCCACTGCTGAACAGCTCGCTCTCTCACCGTTAGGAAGTTCCTCCTCATGTTCATGCCGAACCTCTTTTCCTGTCGTTTCTTTTGAATCAGAACCTCTCAGCTCTTCAGAGTATCTCATTACTCACACACCTGAATTCTAGTTATGGAACCACCAAATTGCTTGTATGGTATTTTGGTAATGCATTATTTACTTATGTATTAATGGTACCATTTCCAACTGTATTGTAGGGGTGGGTAATGTTGTGAATGCCTCACATCCTACAACAAGCAAGGTGTGTTGCAAGTGGATTGACTGGAGGTTTCTGGATATGGAATCTTTAAGCTGCTCTTAACAGCTACCACTATCACCCCACAACTAAGCCAAGAATCTTTGTATTTCAGCAATGTTTTCTATCTTATTTTTCTCCTTTTAGCCTCTGGCATCCTTTGAGGAAGTTGTGTGCTTCTCCAAGATGGAGTGGGGTTTTCTGGATCAGGTCCAGTGGGCTTAGTGTGTAGAAGATACAATGGAGACCTGTGAGAACATGGCTTCTGGGTAAGGTTCCTTGCCTTTAAAAATAGATATATAATTTCCCTCTTGGGTTATCAATCTGGGATTGCCGATAATGTCCCTTCATCCAAGCTGTGCCAGACCTGAGTTTATGTCCAATGTGAAGCTGCATTTTTAGCTGTTGTGATACTTGCAGAGTTCATCCCCAGTCATTGATTGTGTATCAGTTCCATGGAGATAAGACTAAACACTTTTCTTAAACTGGGGAAAGACCATTGATGTCCCTCAGTGAAACAGGCTCTGAAGGGCCATGCAAAGCCTTCCACTGCTTTTCACTGCATTGGGCCACCCAAGCTGGAGCTTCCATATCCTGATATTGGGCAACAACTTGGAGTACCTAATATTTTAAAGTGTGACGGAACTTGCCCATTTTTCCTTTGGAACGATTCTCCAAAACAGGTCTTATTTCCCAGCTAAAAGATAATGATGGTGATGATAATAATAATAATACTTTATTTATAACCTGCATCCATCTCCCCGGAGGGGACTCGGAGTGGTTTACATGGGGCCGTGCCCAAACAACACATCATAAAATGCAACAGCATAGAAAACCAATAAACATAATGAAAACAATAAACACAACAAAATACATATGTGAAACACAACAATACAAGTGAATCTATAATAATAATAATATGTAATACGTTTTTTGTTCCTCAGTTATAAATGTCATTTCCTAATTGCTTTTATCATACAAAACATGGGAAAAGTTTATTAAACTGTTAAAACTTAGTTTTTTATTTTATTATTTTATTTTATTTATTTCGATGTATTAGTCGCCACTCCCGTCAGGCTCGGGGCGACTTACATATGCTAAAAACACCATAAAACACAGCTAAAACATCAAGATTAACACCAATTATTAAAACTATACAATAGTGCACAACGCACAATAAAATACTCCCATGGCCTACGGCTACAGTGGCAGAAGACCTGGAGTTATTTTGCTATAATTTTCCAATGAATGTCTCATAGAGTCTCAACCAATTCAGCATAGTTTGTGGCACACAAAAATGAAGTTTCTGGAGTAGAATAACTACTTTCAAAGTGAGTACCCCACAATTAAACAGGATTGGCCCTGGAAGTCAGGCAGGCAAGCCGCAGCAAGCAGAGGCCTCACTGTGAAATGTGTCCGCCTCCACTGTCTGCATCTGCCTGTGTTGGATCGAGCAGGCATCAAACACAATTCACTGACGTGATCCCACCCATCTACTATTTGAATGAAGTCAGTTAACCCACATGCATCCTTGTAAACGGTTTTGCCCTGCCATTCCCTCACTCACCGCAGGATGCATCTCCAGCCAGCTCCTTCCCAGCACCTGGTGTGCGGTCACCGCACCTCCCCCTTATGCTTCGCTGGACCTGGGGAGCTGAAGCCTCGCTCCAGGGGAGCCTCACCCCCAGTACCACCATGCCCACAGCTGCTCCCTGATGCTTCCATGCTTAAAGTTGGTGTTTCCTTGGCTGCGTCTGCCTCCGCAGCCAGCGCAGACCTCCACAGCTAGTGGAGGTGGAAGCAACAGATGAGGATCTTCACTTAAATTTAAACCCCCTCAAATGGCTGAAAAACTCAAGTTTATATCCGAGTATATATGGTAACACTTTACAAATTTTGTTACAGGGTGTAATAATAATACATTGCATTTGTTACCTGTCTGTCCTGATGGCTCGGGGTGGGTGGGGTACAACAAATTCAAAAACAAATGAACATAAAATACAATGAACAACACAATTACACGGATAAATACACACACACATTTATATGAAAACTTATACCAAACACAGCTACAGAATTGACATATAGTGGCAATAGAATGCAAATCAAAACACTTGATTGAAAGTTGACTGAAAAGATTGAAATTGATTGAAAGTTGATTGATGAAAGACTTAAGGGGAAGCTGGGAAGTCAGAGGTGGAAATGGGAACTTTTGGTATATCACCAAAGGAGAAAGGGGAGGTTATTTCTTCCTTTGAAAATTACAAGAGCAAAGTAATTGATGTTCCTGAATGAGAGCAGTACATAGAAAAGGGGTGGTCAATCTTGGTATAGCACTTTAAAAAGATCAAGGAGAGTCTTGGAGATAAAGAAGAATGTTGGGATCTCTCCCTTAGTTGACTATTGCTTTATGTGCTTTCTTCTAATTGAATCTTCTTCTTTTTCCTCAAAACAGAAATCACTTGGAGAATGAGAACCTCAGGGAGCCAGCTGTAACAAAGCAAAAGAGGATGAAAACAAAAAACAGGATCCAAGGGGAAAATCTAAAGAGCTCGCCTTCATTCGAGCCGACTAATCAGTCAGAACCTCTAACCTCAGAATCAAATAAAATGGAGTGCCCTGACTGTGGGAGAGTTTGCAAATGCCATGCACAGTTAAACATAGATGCCAGGCTCTGCAAAGGAGATAAATCATGGAAATGCGTGGAATGTGGAAAGAGCTTCCACGACAGTGGAACTTTGCATGTACATCAAAGAATACACACCGGGGAGAAGCCATACAAATGCATGGAATGTGGAAAGAGCTTCCGCTACAGTGGAAGCTTGCATATACATCAAAGAATACACACCGGGGAGAAGCCATACAAATGCATGGAATGTGGAAAGAGTTTCTGCGACAGTGGGAATTTTCAAAAGCACTTAAGGACCCACACAGGAGAGAAACCCTATAAATGCATGGACTGTGGAAAGAGCTTCAGCCGGAGTGACCATCTTACTATCCATCAAAGATTGCACACAGGGGAGACGCCGTATGAGTGCAAGGAATGTGGAAAGAGCTTCAGTCAAAGTGCAAAGCTTCTTTACCATCAAAGGATCCACACAGGAAACAAACCATTTCAATGCAGGGAATGTGGAAAGAGCTTCACTGATCGTCGAGCATGTGATGAACATCTAAATATTCACTCAGGAGAGAGACCATACAAATGCATGGAATGTGGGAGGAACTTTAGTCAGAGGGTACACCTGCGTTCCCATCAAAGGACACACACAGGGGAGAAACCATATAACTGTGGGGAATGTGAAAAGAGCTTCACTGATCGTCGAGCATGGGATGAACATGTAAAGATTCACTCAGGAGAGAGACCATACAAATGCATGGAATGTGGGAGGAATTTCATTCAGAGGGCACATCTGCAATGCCATCGAAGGACACACACAGGGGAAAAGCCATATAAGTGCATGGAATGTGGGAAAAGCTTCAGTCGGGGTACGCACCTGCGTTCCCATCAAAAGACCCACACAGGGGAGAAACCGTACAAATGCATGGAATGTGGAAAGAGCTTCTCCTATAGTTCCAGCTTGCAATTACATCAAAGATTCCATACAGGGGAGAAGCCATATAAATGCATTGAATGTGGAAAGAGCTTCCGTGATAGTGGGAGTTATAGAGCCCATGTAAGGACTCACACAGGGGAGAAGCCGTACAAATGCATGGAATGTGGGAAGAGCTTCAGTCAGCATGGATCATATAAGAAACATCTAAAGACCCACACAGCAGAAACCATATAAGTGCGTAGAATGTGGGAAGAGCTTCAGTCAGAATAGATCATATAAGAAACGTCTAAGGACCCACACAGAAGAAACCATATAAGTGCATGGAATATGGAAAGGCTTTCTGTAAAAGTAGCTCACGTAGAAAACATTGAAGGACTCAGATGGGTGAAACCATGTTAATGCATAGAATGTGGGGTGAAATTCAGGGGGCATATTTATTCAGCTCATAGTTTATTAAAATGTACCACCATTTTCCACACCCAAAATGGGAGAAGTCATATAAGGGCATTGAATGTGGAGCTTCAGTTAGGGTTCCCACTTGCATTCCCGTCAAAAGACCCACACAAGCGAAAAGCCATACAAATGCATGGAATGTGGAAAGAGCTTTTCACATAGTAAAGGTTTGCAATTACGTACATCAAAAACCCACACGGGAGAAGCCATATTCATGCATGGAATATGGAAAAAGTTTCAGTCCAAGTGGATCATAGAATAAACATCAATGGGTCTCACACAGATGAAACAATGTCAGTTCATGGAACATGGAATGAAATTCAGTGGAAGTATTTGTTCATTTCCTAATTCATTACAATTTGCCGCTTTTTCCAGCACTCAGAAATTGATATCTGCGACAAGTGTTGAAATTCTACAAAATGTCTGTCTAATGGCGAACCCATTCATTTTTACATGGAAACTTTACAGCCCTCTGCTGTTATGATTAGATGCTAATTATGGTGTTAATCAAGTGTCTCAGGCATGCACAGCATAAACTAGACAATGTGCAAATTTTATATTGGATAGAGTAGTAAATATGCATCTGATCAATTAGAAATTGTATATCAGAGGAAACTTGATTCTTATATATAATCTTTGGTGAATTGGCCTTTCGTTGACTAGGTCCCAATGGATCCCTGTATGCCTCTTATTTAATTAAAGCTTTTTTGAGTGATTTTCCTACTCTTGGAGCCATTTATTAGAGAGCAAGGCAGTTTTCTGCAACAACAGTTCCACGACCCATAGCACTGTGGCATGGGCAACATGACAAATGAGAAATGAAAGCCTGGAAAATCCCAGCCTAATGTTTGGCATTACCTGGAATCACACTGTGTCCAATTCTGAGCACCGCAATTGAAGGTAGATGTTGACTCTTAGCTGGAATGTGTCCAGAAGATAGAGACTCAGAGGATCAGGGGTCTGGAAAACAAGCCATATGAGGAGCAGCTTCAAGAGCTGGGCATGTTTAGCCCGCAGAAGAGAAGGATGAAAGGAGAGATGATGGCCATGAATGTGAGGGGAAGTCCTAGGGAGGAGGGAGCAAGCTTGTTTTCTGCTGCCCTGGAGACTAGGACGCAATGGAACAATGGCTTCAAACTTCAGGAAAGTAAATTCCATCTGAACATGAAGAATTTTCTAACTGAGAGAGCTGTTAAGCAGTGGAACTCTCTTCCCTGGAGTGTGGTGGAGGCTCCCTCTTTGGAGGCTTTGAAACAGAGGCTGTTGGGGGTGCTTTGAATGTGATTTTCCTGCTTCTTGGCAGAATGGGGTTGGACTGAATGGTCTCTTCCAACTCTAGGATACTAGTTTAACAAAAATTTGAATCAGTTCGTCATGCTAACAGCCATGTTAATCAGTAGCCCTTGATAGACTTGTCCCCAATGTCTAATGCCTCTTCTTGGAGTTATTTGGGCCACTGATTCAGACAATTGCAATGTATAGACCACATCGCCGCTAGTTTCTTAGATATGATTATCATGGTTTTTAAGCTCAAGCAGATGGCAGAGGTTTACATAGCACCCCCTCTTCGTGTGACGATAGCATAGTATGTGTGAATGAGTATAGCTGAGGTCTATGATTTTCTTAAAGAACCAAAGTTATGTCAAAGTGAACCAAAGAAAAACATGGCTATTTTGCAAAGCATATTGGGATAAGGGAGGGCCTAAAGACTTGGCAAAGGGAAGCGGGTTTCTCCGTTATCTCGGAAACCACTCAAGCTTGGGAAGAAGTACAGAACAGACCCAAGCATGAACAGAGTGGCCGATATGCTATTGGCTTTAAAAGAATAGAGTAATTAGTAATAGTAAGATTTGGCTAACGATATTGGGACAGAAGAATAGAATCACATTAATAACTCTCAGTTTTGGCCACGGATGGAGGGAAAGTGGAGAAATGAATATAAGATCCCAGGTCTCACCACCAGGTTGTTGGTTCTCTAATCCAGACGGGTAACCACCCAGCTTCTTTCTGCAAATCGCCTGGCCATGGATTTGGGGGAAACACCTCATCCCAAATCACCTGGCCATGGATTTGGGGGGGGAGCAACACTATCTACCTCAGTGTATGTATGTAATTAATGCAGTATGAGTGTCTGCGTGTGCGTATGTGTGTGTGTGAGCTTATGATTGCTTGCTGTGTGTGTGTAAGGTATGCATGGTCTCAAGAAATGCTGCTAACTGCTGATTAAATGCTGCTGTGCTTTACTACTTGTTGTAATCACTTCCCCAAATCAAATATTTAAGGTAATTAGTTTCTTTTGAATCAATTATTTATATTATAAAAGTTTCAGAGATTATTAGGTGATCTTCAATACTTAGAGTGATTGTGGTTTAAGGGTTTAAATGTTCAATGTGATTCTATGTTTCTTTTAATAATTGCATATTAACCTGATTTATTACATTGTATTCTTTTTATGCCTTTATGCTCAAACGTGAATGTTACATTTACTGCTTCAATAAATGTTACATAATTTGTGGCAAATCCAAATTTGGTCTCCCCTTGTCTATTTGCACGTCATTGACTGCCCCGTCACATTGTCCCCTTGATGAAAAGAACGACTTTTCTCGGTCGTGACATTCGTAGCACCCCCTTTCATCTCAGTACTGGCATGGAAGTCCTGGCTGGAGCCTTCAGGGTCGTGTTGTTTGCCTCATGCTGGGCCAGGGGTGGGGAACGTCCAGCCCGAGGGCTATCTAAGACCTGCAGCATGGGGAAGGATGCCTGCCACAGTTCACCAACTCAACCCACCTCCTGTTGTTCCTTTGAGCCACTATTCTGAGTGCCTTTCAGACCCAAGCTCTTTCTGGGTTCCTCTCTTCACACAGGCGTATTCTGCCTTTTCTGCTCGTTTTTTTTGCATCTGAACCAAAATCAGCAAATCTGCGCTGGTTGATCTTTGGAACTTCATTTGAGTTTTATTGCATAATTGTATAATTTATATAATTTTCACTGGGCAACACACATTTTGGTGTTTCATGTGTTAGCCCTGTTTCTGAATATATTTGCCTTACTGATTCCAAAAATGGCACCAGTTTCTGCTTATTGGCTCCAAGTTTTGAGTCACTAAACATAACACTGCATGCTCTTAGGGATACTTACTTACTTAGGCTATCCCTGGTAGCCTGAAGATGATGGTCCTCCAAGTGTGTCTTGGCAGTGGGTCCTTAGGTGGCTGTGGAGCCCTATTCTTGATCCCCATGTTCTCCGCAGTGAGGACATTGGTTTCCAGGTGAAGGACAGTCCCAGTAAGGGTCGGCTTGATGCACCTTCCTCTTGGCACGTTTCTCCCTTTTGCCCTCCATTCGTGCCTCTTTGAATTCCTCAGTACTGCAGTCACAGCTTACCTCCAGTTAGAGCGCTCAAGGGCCAGAGCTTCCCTGATTCCTCTCAGTGCTCGAGAGAACCATAACGGGCTAATGCAGACCAGGAGAGGATTAAAAAGGCAAAAGCCACAATCATTTTGAATGTGTAACCCAGGGGTGCTCACACTATTTCAGCATGGGAGCTACCATATGAAGAACCAAGTTTAAAAGATCACCGTGCACCCACTCCTGCTGCCACCTTCCATCCGCACGGGGCTTCTTTCTCAAAAATATAAACAATGGACATGCTAAAATACACCCAAGCACCCATTTCTCCCTCCCTGCCATTTTCCCACAGATATAATCAGGCATAAAGTAAACAGAGAGACCTGTGAGCTGCAAAGCCATTTGTTTCTCAGAAATATAAAGAATGGGACATGCTAAAATACACACAGCACCCATTTCTCCCTCCCTGGCATATATACATAGATATTATTAGGCAGAAAGTAAGAAGATCGACCTTTGTGCTTCAATTTGGACAGGAAATGGCTCCCAAAGGGTCCTTTTTTCCTTCTCCGACGTTGCTCCTCTTGACGCGCCGTCTGCACGCTCCAAGCGCGCCTGAGACTCCAAGAGGGAGAATGGGCTCTTTTGCGCATGTGCGCGGGCCAGCTGAGCACCGCGTCATCCACGCTGCCCCCTCTTTTGCCCTTCTGCATTCCTCCTCCCTCCGTCCTTCTCCAGCCACTCACAGACGTCACAGAGCAAAGGAGGAAGGCGGCGTTGGATAACGCGGTGGTCAGCTTGCCCGCGCGCATGCGCAGAACTGCCCATTCTCCCTCTTGGAGTCTCAGGGGCCCTTGGAGCGTGCAGGGGCGCGTGAAGAGGACCAACAGCGATTGACCTGGTCAGGGGCCTAAAGATCGCCCGGATGAGGCCCAAAGATCACCCGGGTGATCGCGATCACCATCTTGGGCACCCCTGGTGTAACCCAATCAACTGGTCCATGTAAGAAATAAGAATACTGCTCAGGAAGTCTGGGAAGCCCCGAGGCAGGTCCACCAGAGAGAATCCTGTTTGTCTCACATGATATGGACTAAAAGACTATACAATACTAAGCTGCAGAGGGGTCAAGGTGTGAGAAGGCACCTGGATTTGATGAAACAGCTTTTTGTAGAGAATGAAGCTAAAGGAGTCGATTTTACAGAAGCTCAGAAATCTTTTGTTATGATTTCCAGTCTCTCTGAAGATTGGGATTTTCTGATGCATTCTTTACAAAATTTTAGAGTACAAGACTTGTCGCTGGACTTAGTCTGTGGAAGGGTACTTCAGGAGTTAAATAGAAGAATTTTTGAGAAACAACAAAAGAGCAAGTGTCCCCAGAAGGGAGAGCCAGAGCCGGACGTTGATCCTGATGGTGAGAATGGGAGTCAAGACACAGCTGCATTTGGAGTCAAAACAAAGTTGTGTTTTGTTTGCAATAGACCAGGACATTTTGCCAAGAATTGCCCCAATGCATCCTAGAGACAGAGGTGGCAGAGGTTCCCGTGGGAAAGGAAGAGGAGAAACAACAACTACCATCCAAGCTCATGTTTTCATGGTGGCCCACAACATGGTTCCAGAGGAGAACAAGTGGTTCCTGGACTCTGGAGCAACCCATCATGTAGTGACAGATCTCAACAAGCTAAAACATACAGGAAACCACTAGAATGACAGTCACCCTTGCTGATGGCACGGTTAAGACTTTTACTAAATTTGGGACTGCCTATATTCATTGCTTAGGGGGTGAATTGGGAGAATGTGTTATGTCAGTGTTTCCCAACCTTTTTAAAACCGCGGCACACTTTTTTACATTTGCAAAATCCTGGGGCACACCACCAACCAAAATGACACAAAATGACACTCTAACACAGTAATACATATAGTTAATATGTTTTTAAAATGTATTTATACACTCAGTGTGAAACCTGGGTCTGTTTCGATGAACTCAACATAGATATCCTGGCAGGAATGGCAGAAAGACACAAACTTCCCACACAGAACTCCCATAACCAAGAGAAAATGCTATAAGAGTTTGGTGGGCATTGACCTTGAGTTTTGGAGTTGTAGTTCACCTATATCCAGAGAGCACTGTGGACTCAAACAATGTTGGATCAGGACCAAACTTGGCATGAATACTCAATATGCCCAAATATGAACGCAGATGGAGTACAGGGGAAATAGACCTTGACATTTGGGAGTTGTAGTTGCTGAGATTTATAGTTCCCCTACAATCAAAGAGCTTTCTGAACCCCACCAATGATAGAACTGAGCCAAACTTCCTACACAGAACCCCCAGGAGGCAAAAGGAGGTCTCTACTTGGGGAAAGGGAGGCAGGCCTTCCCAATGCATGTAGAGGGAGAGACCAAGTAGACAACCGTGGGGGGGGGGGTATTTGTAATTTTGTGCCTTTATTGAGGTAGGTTTCTTAGGGTTTTTATACTTCAACACACTAGACTCTCCCCCTTTCCTGGAGGTTCCAATTTCCCACGGCACACCTGATGATCTCTCACGGCACACTAGTGTGCCCCAGCACACTGGTTGGGAAATACTGTTATGTGTTCCAGAGATTAAATCCAATTTGCTAAGTGTATCCACATTAACAGAATTTGGTTACAAAGTGATTTTTTAAAAATAATTTTTTATTGTGAGCTATCACTGTTTACATTTAATTTAAAAAGTTTAAAAATGCGTGAGTTCTGTCCCAGCTGAGAAAGGATGGCAGCAGCAATCATTCGTCATGCTGACATGTTTATTTCAAAATTTCCCAGTATTTTTATACATTTCCAAAACAGACAGTTTTCAAAACTTCCGCCTCAATTGGCTGTGGATCTGAGCCAATGGGGAGAAAGAGGGGGAAATGGATGGAACAATGAGGTCGGAACTTGGGTAATGAGATTATGGCATGGTAATGAAGATCCGATTGACAAGAGAAAACCCCCTGGAGTTCTCAATCTTGTCACCTGTTGTACTGATTTTGAAATAAATGATTTTCCTGGTCGTATGAACACAGGATTTGTACTTTTGTAGTTTTGTCATTTCCTGGTGGCATGACATCTGTAGGTGTTTTGTTAAGTAAACGTATAAGGTAAATAGGATGTGTGGTGGCCAACATCTCAGGTATCGGTCCTGGGGAAATGGCCCTTCTTGATTTTCAGCTGCTTGGAAAGAAACTAATTATCACCTCAGTCCTGCAGATGGTTACTGGGTTTTTCCATGTTTGAGTCAGGTCAGCTTTGCTATCTTTTAAAAATACATTTCATTTAAGAAAGGGGGAATGCAGGAGAAATACATTGAAGCTTAGGGAGAAGAGATATCATTCCTAACTTCGTTCATCATTTTATTTGTCCATATCATTCAGTTATTTCATAATGAGAGTCCAGGAAAATATTTGGAAAATGTTCAGGCTTGGAGGTCTATGCAAACATCCTTCCTGAATGTGAACGGAGAGAGAGGCTTTGGTGGGTGAATTCACAGGTGAAAAGAGTCCAAGAACACAGTTCATAAAGGCTTGGGAAACGGAACATTGGATTTGATGTACAAAAGGTCCTTTGGTACTTGGAAAACTGTAGATCTCAAACTGTCTTTGGAAACTGCAAGTCCCTGCATGGTGGGTTTTGGCAATCTGGTCTGCTGGCATCATGGAGCCTGTGCTGTCGCATGCTGGGCCTGTAGAATGACTATTTCTTGGACGTGACTTCTGTATGGCCAACGGGACGCCGGGGTGCCTCAGCTGGAAGGGCCCCTTAGTTTCCCCCAATGATAAAGGTCCTTTGAGGCTTGAAATAAGTTTAACGAAGTTCTTTATTTGGGAACAAACTGGATGGCTTAACAAACTGGATGGCTTCTTTAAAAACTGGTGACTTTCTCAGTCTGCAGCAACAGGGCCGGCAAACTGGGCAAAGCTGGTCTTCTCTTTCGGGGAAAAACCTATGACCCTTCCCTTGGGCAATCTTTCTTTACCTTGCTGGCGTGAGGTCAGATTATTGCATTTTGAATGGCAATTCATGAGTCAGCACAAGATGTATTTTCTGCAGTGTGACATGTTTGACACCAGATGGCGCTGTCTCAAGACTGATAAATGGAATCTTGAGAAATGACAGTTGGGATCTGACAGTTGGGAATTGTCCGTTGAAGAGGACAGTTTGGATTAGATATCTGTGAGGAAAGGATGTATAGAAAGGTAGCTGAGATTGCTGTTGTTTTTCCATGCTTAGCTTGTTATTGTTAAATACAATTCAATACAAAGTTATATTTTTACCTTGTGAATTGAATGAGAGTGTCATTATTCACACGAATAGAGACTGGAGTTTATTGGGCCGATGGGGAATTAAACTTCTATATTTCTGTTGCCTATTCCGCTGTGGCATAAATACTCGACGCCGAAGAAAAACCTATGACCCTTCCCTTGGGCAATCTTTCTTTACCTTGCTGGCGTGAGGACCCTTCTTCCGACTCCAAGCTGCGTTATGGATAGCCAGACGTCCTGTACCACGCAAGGTTTCCTTCGATTAGCCAGGTTTTAGGATTGCAGGTGATCCCTTCACAAAGGATTGTGAAGCTATTCTTTTGCCTCAGCAAAGTGGGATCTGTTACAGCAGCAAAGCTGTGTCTGTTATCCCAGCAAAGCTGTGGTCTGTAACCCCAGCAAAGCGGTGAGATTTAAAGCCTTTTCCAAGTTGGAAAGAACAGGCAGCTTTAAATCACGTCCTGTCCTGAAGAGAAGCTGTTAAGACTGAGGAAAAAACCCTCATTCCCCTCCCAAAACCTAGGAATAGGGGCGGGTCTACTGCTCTAGATTGATTGGCAGCCCTCTGGGCCTGTGAATGCAAACTAAGAAAGTCACCTACAACATGAAATGCAAGGGAATGCAAACTTGCAATGCAACAAGTGAAAAACAGAGCCCTATTGGCACTGCTGTGCCAGAACAGAGCCCCTAGGGAGTCCACATAGCAAGCTTCATGGAACACAGACCTCTCGGGGACCCAGGATCCATGATGAGACATTGGAACTCCCTGCTGCAGGATCAGTCCGCTGGCACTTTTGAAAAATAATACTTAAGGTTATTCCCGGGGCACAAGGATCAGGAGGCAGAAAAGTGAGTTAGCGAGAGTCTTAGAATTAGTCTAGGAGAAATATGAAACCAAGATGGATGATCCTTTGTTTTGGTTATAGTTATGTTAGAGGCGGAAAGGGACGCAATGCATAAAGGAGAAAAGCTGCAAATAGAGGTTTCTTTTACTGAAGAATTAGCTATGATGTTAGGAGAGGGGAAGGGAAAGCAAGGCAGGAACAGATCTTTGGAGGCTGCTGCTGTAACCACGCCACCCAGCTATGCTGGTCCAATGGGGCATTTTTGGAACTGCGGAACCTCTTGCTGCAGGCCACTCCAACTTATTTATTTATTTGATTTAGTAGACCGCTCTCTCCGGAGCCCAGAGCGGTCTATTGTAAGAGCTCCCTCCACCTTTGTTTTCAACTTGGAAACAAGAGCTCTGGGGCTCGACTTCATCCTTCCGTCCTTGCGTGCTGTATTCCTTGTTTCCTTCCATACTGCCCCCCTTCCTTGTTTCCTTTCTTGCTTGCTCCCTTCCTTCCTTGTTTTCTTGCTTTCCTTCCTTCCTTGCACGTTTCCTTGCACGTTTCCTTGCTTGCTTCCTCCCTCCCTCCCTCCTTCCTTCTCCAGGCCTTTCATAGGATCCAAGAAGGGGCCTACGTCTGGCCCCTCTCCGTGCATCCCATAGTACAGTGTTTCCCAACCAGTGTGCCGTGAGCGCTCATCAGGTGTGCCGTGGGAAATTGGAACCTCCAATACCCTTTCTTCCCCCTCCTGCCGAACACTTTTTCTTCTCCACTCGGGCTCCCTTCTTCCCAGCCTCGCTTTGCTCACACTGCCGCCATTTTGATCCGAGGGGGCAGCGTGAGCGTGTTCAGGAGGGGGGGGAGACGTGGGGCGAGTCTGCGCAGTAGCGCCTGCACGGGTCACGTCTTCCTCCCTCCCCCCTCGTCTCCTGAAGAAGGGAGCCTGAGTGTAGAAGAAAAAGTAAGTGTTGGGCATGAGGGGGAAGAAAGGGCGGGAAGGGGAAGGGGGAGGTAGAGGTCTCTGTCAAAAGCTGGCATGGGCAAACTTGGACCTTCCAGGTGTTTTGGACTCCAACTCCCACCATTCCTAGCAGCCTCAGGCCCTTTCCCCCCTCAGCCACTTAAGCAGGAAAAGGGCCTGAGGCTGCTAGGAATGGTGGGAGTTGGAGTCCAAAACACCTGGAAGGTCCAAGTTTGCCCCCCCTGTTTTAGGGGTCTTAAAGTGGTGAGCCTCCTTCCAACACTGTGATTCTGGATAAAAAACAAACAACAACACAACATAACATTGTTTGAGTCCACAGTGCTCTCTGGATGTAGGTGAACTACAACTTCCAAACTCAAGGTCAATTCCCAAGCAAACCCTTTCTGTACTTTCTGTTGGTAATGAGAGTTCAATAGGCCAAGTTTGGTTCAATTCCATTGTTGCAAGAGTTCAGGATGCTCTTTGATTGTGTGTTAACTATAAATCCCAGAAACAGTAACTCCCAGATGTCAAGGTCTATTTCCCCCAAACTCCATCTGTGTTCACATTTGGGCATATTGAGTATTCATGCCAAGTTTGGTCCTGATCCAACATTGTTTGAGTCCACGGTGCTCTCTGGATATAGCTGAACTACAACTCCAAAACCCAAGGTCAATGCCCACCAAACTCTTGTAGTATTTTCTCTTGGTTATGGGAGTTCTGTGTGGGAAGTTTGTGTCTTTCTGCCATTCCTGCCAGGATATCTATGTTGAGTTCATCGAAACAGGCCCAGGTTTCACACTGAGTGTATAAATACATTTAAAAACATATTAACTATATGTATTACTGTGTTAGAGTGTCATTTTATGTCATTTTGGTTGGTGGTGTGCCCCAGGATTTGGTAAATGTAAAAAGTGTGCTGCGCCTCAAAAAAAGGTTGAAAAACACTGCCATACTAGACCCCTCCCTCCTTCTTTCCCTCCTTTGTAATAACAGCCCTCTCTTTACCTTCCCAACTGAGGGAACGCTGGAATTGAGCTCAGGGGAATGACGTCACCCCGTCCCCACACGTGCATCCCTTTCCTCTCCAAGGCCTGCTAAGCGACTTCAACTCCCAGAATTCCTGCCCGCCCGTCGAAGCAGCCGAGGTTTCTGGGAGTTGAAGTCCAGAGCAGGCCTGTGGCAGGAAGGAAGTTAGTGGGCGGAGGCTCCTTTTGAACCTTCTTGGCGGGAAGGAGAGGAGGAGGGGGCAGGCAGAGTCAAGGGAAGAAGAAGAAGCCCTTGGAGGTGGGATCCTGGGCAGAGAGGAAGGGAAGGAGAAAGCCTTTTGGGGGGAGAGGGGCCTATTTGGGGGGGGGGGGCAGGAAGGAGGGCTTGGGTTGGGCCTTCCTTGATGGCAGAAGGGGGTTAGACTGGGTGGCCTTCAGGGGTCCCTTCCAACCCTACGAGTCTGTAAACACAGGCTGGGTGGCCATCTGTGGATGAGGATTAGGTTGTGTCTTCCTTGAGGACAGAAATTGGGAAGGACTGGGTGGCCTTGAGGGGTCCCTTCCAACTCTGGGATTCTGCAAACACAGGCTGGGTGGCTATCTGTCAGGAGGGATTGGGCAGTGATTTCCTTGATGTCAGAAGTGGGCTGGAGTGGATGGCCTTCAGGGGTCCCTTCCAACTCTAGGATTCTATGGTTCCATAAGCAGAGGCTGAGGCTGCGTGGCCATCTGCTAGGAGGGACTGGTTTGTGCCTTCTTTGATGGCAGAAGGGGTTGGACTGGGTGGCCCTTGAGGTCTCTTCCATCCATAGGGCTCCATCTATCTATCTATTACATATAATAAAAGTCAGTGTTTGCGGGCGGGTGGGCCGAGCGACGGGAGGAATATGTGCCAGCGTTTCGATTTGCTGCCACTCCGGGATTATTTGCATAAATGGCTCTGACTGGCCAGCCTCAGAACTCCAACCCTCTAAGGCACCAGACAGAGAAGATTGGTTGCCACTGAGGGAAAATTTGCATAACGGACTCTGCATGGCCAACATTCCAACATCCAAAATCTCAAAGGTGCCAGAGAGTGCACTTTAAAAAAAGGCTTCCTTCAGCTGATTTAACAAACTAGGCTTTAGCCTGATTTGGCAGTAAGGCTTCCTCTACTTGATTTCCCAGACTAGGCCACAACCTGATTTGACAGTAAGGCTTCCTCAACTTCATTTTCCTGACTAGGTCCACAACAATGACAAAACAAGACCAAACTTGGCCCACAGACACCCCAAGATGCACTCTAAATCTTGGTGCAGTTTGAGGTAGGATGCACCACGGATGACGGAAATTGCAGTACTTTAACTCACTTGCTTAGAGCACAGTGGCCCACACCAATGACGCATCAGGACCACACTTGCCACACAGAGGCCCAATGCAATACCAAGCTTGACACACAGTGCCCCTATGACCCACTCTGCATTCTACTGTCGTATGGAGAAGAGTGGGACTTGAGGTACCTCCATGGATTATGGGATTTGTAGTACTTTCAAAGCATTCATTTCCCACAGACCACTGCAGCCCTGAACAAAGACCTATAAAGACTACACTTGGCACCCTGTGCCCCCATGACCCACTCTCCATCCTTCTACAGTTTACAGGAGGGTGGACCATGGATGATGGGACTTGAAGAACCAAAGACCAACCTTGGCACACAATGCCTTTCTCAAATAACCCGGGCACCGCCGGGTCCCCAAGCTAGTAATTCTATAAAGAGAGGCTGGGTGGCCCTCTGTCGGGAGGGATTGGCTTGTGCCTTCCTTGACGGCAGAAGGGGGTTAGACTGGGAAGGCTTCTGACCATAGGATTCTGTAAACTGAGGCTGGGTGGTTCTATGTCGATTTCCGGGAGTTGAAGGCCAAAAACACCTGGGAACCCCAGGTTGAGAACCACTGTACTTTGGATTACTTTCAGATTTCAGAATACTTGCTTATCCTTAAGGAGGTAGCGCCCAAGTTGGAATAAAAAACTCAGTGAGACTTGGCATATCCCTTATGCTTAGAGCCTTAAGAGCCACTGTATACTATTATTTCTTTATTTACGTCATTTATACTCCGCCCTTCTCACCCCGTAGGGGACTCAGGGCGGATCACAATGCACATATACAGGCAAACATTCAATGCCATTTGACATACAACATATAAGACAGACACAGAGGCAATTTAACATTCCAGCTTTTCTGGCCACCAGGGGGAGCTGTCGCATTCATTCACTCCTTTTGTGTGTATTTCCTAGATATTTTTATGTCCTCGAAAATCAGTTAAATTAAGCCTCCCCTAAAGTGGTACCTAAATTTCCTACTTGACAGATGCAACTGTCTTTCGGGTTGCAAAGGTCGACAACGAGCTACACAATAGGTCGAGCGGTCACCCCGACTCAGGCAGGCCTCGAAGTCATGACCTTCTGGTCCGTAGAGATCTTATGCAACTGACACCCAGCCAGCTGCACAAAAGGACATAGGCAATGTGCTATATAAAATATAATACATCAATCAAGGTGAGGGCTAAGAAGCCTACTACATATGTCATAGAATACAATAGTACATACATGCATAGTAAATATGAGCAGCGAGTCGTACACAAACAATACCAGCTACTAGAGAATATAAAGGAGCATGGGTGTGCGACAGGGAAGGGTTGAATTCAACAGCAATGCGGTGAGCTTACTCATGAGTCAATAATGTCCCTTCATGGGTGAAATCCCACAGTCCGAATGATGCTCTTCCCTCAAAACCACAACTAAGGGGAGGGGAGTGCACGACTGGGGAAGGAGGAGGTCGCTCTCGCTGTGAAAGATCCGGAATGGATGTCCCCGGCACGATGTGGTAATGCCATGAATGGCAATGAGGTGCTCCCGTAGAGGCCAAGGTGTAGCGATCTCACTGCAGGTGGTTAGGCAGCCAAGCCCATGATGAATGGACGCGGAGGGCCGCAACGGTTGAGCTGCAGGGCCCGATCCGTTTCGCTAAGGCTTTGTCAAGCGGCAATATTTAACAACGCGAAATGCTCAGCGTCACAGGAGTACAATATCAATCAAGGGTGTCATCCCACATAATTACATCCTGTGGACTCGAAGGAAGCTCACCGCATCGCTGTTGAATTCAACCCTTCCCCGTCGCACACCCATGCTCCTTTATATTCTCTAGTAGCTGGTATTGTTTGTGTACGACTCGCTGCTCATATTTACTATGCATGTATGTACTATTGTATTCTATGACATATGTAGTAGGCTTCTTAGCCCTCACCTTGATTGATATATTTTATATAGCACATTGCCTATGTCCTTTTGTGTATATTGTTTACTAAGTCAGCACACGTGTTTAGCACCCAGCCAGCTGCGCCACATTCCCAGTGTACACAAAATATTTCATAATTTAGTGTGTGGAACAGAGTTTGGGTACATTGAAATACTGGAAACCAAAGCCATCCCTGTCTGGACCGTGCATTGGGATGATTTTGGGATTGAGAATAAGGAAGCTCGATTTGTATCAGTTTATGTCCATCCAAAACACCTTTCTTTGGGCTTTCTGCAGGTGTGAATAGCGGAACTGTCTGCTGAATTGCTCTTTCATGGGAGAAAGAACAGAAAATAGGCCCTTTAAACGGGTAAACATTGGTTCCTTCCTCCTTTGGGGCGGATCCTTTGCTGGGGATTTGCAGCCAAGGGTCTCAAGCAAGGGGTTGATGCCCAGGGCATGGGATACCCTTCCAACTACCCTACAAAGGGCTATCGTTCGGTGGACTATGGGCAGGGAAGTGTTTAACCGGCCAAACCCAAATGGGCCTCACCAATGGCTCCTCTCCTTTCTCCTGGAGACAAGAGAGAAATGGGGAAACGCAAGGGGATTCTGTCCTGGGCCATTCAGGAGTGTTCGGACAATGGAATAGAAGGCAGGCGTATCAAATTTGCATATGGGTAGCAAATACTACACGGGACAGGCTTCGGCCTACTCACTCTCTTCAGGGCGATGCTAGCTTTGTCCCATTAACTCTGACAGGCTTTGGCCTACTCACTCTCCTCAGGGCGATGCTAGCTTTGTCCCACTAACTCTGACAGGCTTTGGCCTACTCACTCTCTTCAGGGCGATGCTAGCTTTGTCCCACTAACTCTGACAGGCTTTGGCCTACTCACTCTCCTCAGGCGATGCCAGCTTTGTCCCACTAACTCTGACAGGTTTTGGCCTACTCACTCTCCTCAGGGCGACGCTAGCTTTGTCCCACTAACTCTGACAGGCTTTGGCCTACTCACTCTCCTCAGGGCGATGCTAGCTTTGTCCCACTAACTCTGACAGGCTTTGGCCTACTCACTCTCTTCAGGGCGATGCTAGCTTTGTCCCACTAACTCTGACAGGCTTTGGCCTACTCACTCTCCTCAGGGCGATGCTAGCTTTGTCCCACTAACTCTGACAGGCTTTGGCCTACTCACTCTCCTCAGGGCGATGCTAGCTTTGTCCCACTAACTCTGACAGGCTTTGGCCTACTCACTCTCTTCAGGGCGAGGCTAGCTTTGTCCCACTAACTCTGACAGGCTTTGGCCTACTCACTCTCCTCAGGGCGATGCTAGCTTTGTCCCACTAACTCTGACAGGCTTTGGCCTACTCACTCTCCTCAGGGCGATGCTAGCTTTGTCCCACTAACTCTGACAGGCTTTGGCCTACTCACTCTCCCTCAGGGCGATGCTAGCTTTGTCCCACTAACTCTGACAGGCTTTGGCCTACTCACTCTCCTCAGGCGATGCTAGCTTTGTCCCACTAACTCTGACAGGCTTTGGCCTACTCACTCTCCTCAGGCGATGCTAGCTTTGTCCCACTAACTCTGACAGGCTTTGGCCTACTCACTCTCCTCAGGGCGATGCTAGCTTTGTCCCACTAACTCTTGACAGGCTTTGGCCTACTCACTCTCTTCAGGGCGATGCTAGCTTTGTCCCACTAACTCTGACAGGCTTTGGCCTACTCACTCTCTTCAGGGCGATGCTAGCTTTGTCCCACTAACTCTGACAGGCTTCGGCCTACTCTCTTCAGGGCGACGCTAGCTTTATTTATTTATTTATTTATTTATTTATTTACTAGCTTGGGGACCCGGCCATCACTCAAACCAAGGCTAAGCGTGATAAATACTATGGGGACTCTGCACCATCCATTTCATTGGTAAAAAAGTGGTTTACTGAATTTCGTTGTGGCCGTACAAGCACGGAAGATGCCGAACATTCTGGACACTCAGTTGAGGTCTCTACACCCGAAACAATTGAAAAACTTCACAATATGGTGTTGGCCGACCGGAGATTGAAAGTGCAAGAGATTGTGGAAGCCATAGGCATCTCACACGGCTCAGTGGTTTCAATTTTAAATGATCACTTGGGTATGAGAAAGCTTTCCGCAAGATGGGTGCCGCGTTTGCTCAGAATCGACCACAAACGCAATCGTGTGACAATTTCGCAGGAGTGTTTGGCGTTGTTCAACCGCAATATGGATGAGTTTTTGCGCCGTTTCGTAACCGTGGACGAAACGTGGATACACCACAATACACCAGAGACCAAACAGCAGTCAAAACTGGGTTTCTCGGGATGAATTGGTGCCAAAGAAGGCCAAGGTGGGTTTGTCAGCCAATAAAGTCATGAGAGGCCCCCGTTAGGTAGACCTATCGTGGCAGCCACGAACAGTTTATTACAACCTTTAGGAATTTTCATTGACACCATACTTCAACCTTTTGCCCAAAGACTACCCACATATATCAAGGACACTCGGGATTTAATTAACAAGATTGATGGAATTTCTATATCTCCTTCAGACATTCTTATCTCCGCGGATATTGCTTCTTTGTATACCAACATCCCCCTGAACGAAGCTAGACACATTATTCATAATACTTTAGATAGACGTCCTAAACCTCATCGACCATCTTCAGCTTATCTCATGGACTTAATTGATCTCATATTCGATTATAATTATTTTATGTTTAGAGATCAATATTATTTACAAGTGGGGGGAATTTCTATGGGCCAGGCCCTAGCCCCTACAGTCGCCAACATTTTTGTGGGGGCGCTAGAGGATAATTTTCTTTTCTCAAAGGAACATGTCCAATTTTCTGGCCTCATCAAACATTTTTTCAGATATATAGATGACATCCTATGTATTGTGGATGGACACACTAATTTGAATAATTTCCAGGACTGGATGAACAGTTGGCATCCCAATATGACCTTTACTTTTGACTGCAGCAACAAGGAGGTTAATTTTCTTGATTTGACAATATTTACTCATAATAATCAGATCAAAGTTAGGAATTATTCTAAACCCACGAATACCAACTCCCTCCTCCATTACTCCTCTTTCCATCCTCATCACCTAAAGAACAACTTACCTTTTTCCTCTCTATTACGACTAAAGCATAATTCCTCCTTCCCTCACCACTTTGACCATGACGCCCATCATTTCCTTAACAATCTAAAACGTAGAGGTTATCCTGATAAGGTATTGAATACGGCTCTTAACCGAGTAAACAATATACCCAGAGATCAATTACTTACCCCCAGAGATAAAGCATCTCCTTCCAAAATCATTTGGCCTTTGACTCTATCTCCTCATTCCCAACAAATCAAAAAAATCATCACCAATTTCTGGCCTTTGGTGAGCTCCATCCCAGGCCTGGAAAACCCACCTTTGATTGCATATAAAAGATCCCAGAATTTCAGAGACTTATTAGTGCATACCAAAGATAATCTATTTGGCAACCGTCCCCCTTCCATTCCCTTGCCTAATGGCACAAAAAATGTGGCAAATGCAGTATTTGCAGACATATTTCTCCTCTGACTCTAATACAAAACCCTCTCAACAAAAGGATACACAAAATAAATACCTGGGCCACTTGTAATTCTAAGAACATAATATACTGTCTGATATGTGGCTGTTGTGGGGGTCTTTATGTGGGTTTATCCACCAGAGAACTGAAAACCAGGGTGTGCGGACATAGGTCACGCTTTCATACAGGATATGACAACTCAGTGCTATATATGCATTTCAAAACCTGTAACCCAAAATATGACAATTTTACAGTGACTGTTCTAGAAAAAATTCACCCTCAACCCCATTCTGATATAAAGAGAACTTTACTACACCTTGAAAATAAATGGATAATTTCCCTAAATTCAGAGACCCCTCATGGGTTAAATAACAAATTATCTGTCAGTGAATTACTTGTTTAATCATTGCACCTGTGTTAAACACTGTTTAATAGCCTAACCTTGGAGCCTCAGTGCTCCCAGCCCAGTATCTGCGGATACTGCCTCCACCTGCGGTGCTTCTGTTGTCCCATGCCTTGGTATGTTACTGCCTGCCTGTCTTTCCTTTACTATATTGCTTGTATTAATATATTTGTTCCATGACCCTTGCTGTTCCCCTTCCCTGATAGTGCATGCATAGCATTATCTGAAGTTTGTAGTTGTATATGTGCTATTATCACTCTGTATTACTGTAACTCTAGTGCCACAACACTTTGAAGACGCTCGCGAGATTTCGCCATCCAGGCCCTGCCCCCGGCCCTGAGGAAGCCCCTACGGGGGAGAAACAAAGGCGCGCAAGACCCTTTCGTCGGCCCATGGACGACCTTCTCCCACCCACATAATATTTCAGTGAGAATTTCCTGGAACTTGGATTTATTTTGAAGATTTGGCTTTGTTTGGGAGAGGCGTCCGGGACTGTGCCTGTATTATCTATCATTGACTCTCCTCGTTTGAGCCCGGGTGTCTTGGCTCGCCGCTTGTGTGAGCTCGTTCACCACCATTATTATTCTCTAATCTATGATGTTGGTACTTACCCTGTGATATGATATGTATGTTTAATGTTCTTGTACCTATGATGTATTGACATAATATATGTGTATTTACTAGAGAAGATTCCATCATTTGTACACATTGCATAGATTGCCACTGTTTATGTATTAGCTTCCTGCTATCTTTTCCATTGTATAGCCAATAAAGTCATGGCAACCGTTTTTGGGATGCACGCGGTATAATCCACATTGACTACCTTCAAAAGGGTAAAACAATCAATGGCAAATATTATGTCAACTTATTGGGTAGATGGGAAGGGGGGGGGGAATGACCACATTTGGCCAAGAAAAAAGTTCTTTTGCACCAGGACAATGCAAGGGTGCACACATGTGCAGTTTGCATGGCAACAATCCATGAATCGGAATACAAATTGCTCCCTCATCTGCCCTATTCTCCGGATTTAGCCCCGAGTGACTATTTCTTGATTCCATACCTGAAAAAATGGCTCGACGGAAAGAGATTTGACTCCAAAGATGAAATCATCTCACAAACAAATACCTATTTTGATGACCTTGACAAATCTTATTTTTTGGAAGAGATAAAAAAATTGGAGGAACGTTGGAGAAAGTGTATAGATCTCAAAGGAGACTACGTTGAAAAATGAAATGATTTTATATCCAAAAACCTGTGTTTCATTCAAAATGTCACAGATTTATTGACCCGCCCTCGTATTTAACTGCAACCCAGCTTTTGCACTTTCTTTCACCTTGGTTAGAAGGCTCTCTCCTCAGCTCCTCCTCACATTCAGCCATCAAAGTGGTATCACCTGCATATCTAAGATTGTTAATGTTTCTTCCAGCAATTTTAACTCCAGCCTTAAATTTGTTGAGCCTCTCATATTGCATGATGTGTTCTGCATACGAATTGAATAGGGCAAGTGAGAGTAGACAACCCTGCCATACTCCTTTCCCAATCTTGAACCCGTCTGTTGTTCCATGGTCTGTTCTGACTGTTGCTACTTGGTCCTTATACAGATTCCTCAGGAAACAGACAAAGTGACTTGGCACCCACCTCGACCCGGGCAGGCCTTGAACTCAAGACCTACTGGTCAGAGAGATCTTATGCAGCTTACACTTAGCCAGCTGCGCCACATTCCCGGTGCCTCTCTTGTCCATCTCGTTCATCTGCCATATTTTATTGAATCTATTTAACAGAGGTAGCTTTTGTTAATTTTATACATTGAGTTTTATCTAATGTGTTATTGATTTTATATGTTGGTTCAATGGCATTTGATGTGTTGTATGCCGCCCCGAGTCCCTATGAAAGATGGTGGCAGGGCATAAATAACGTTTATTTACTACTTATTATTATTATTATTATTATTGTGCTTTGAGTGTATTTTCCAGCACGATGAAGACTATTTTCTGTTGCAGGTGACCTTTGAGGAAGTGGCTGTGTATATCACCGAGGAGTGAGCCCTGTTGGATCAGAAGCAAAGATCTTTATACAAGGAGGTCATGATGGAAAACTACAAAAATGTGTCCTCCCTGGGTAAGGAAACTGAGTCCGTTGTCCTTTTTATGGCAACAGAGGGTCCTGTCAGCTAGCAGATCTAAGCACTACGACTGCATTAATTGTCATGGCAACATCCTGAGGGCTGTTGCAGGGCCGGCCCCTCCCATTCCGCCGACTACGCGACCGCGTAGGGCGACGCTACCTGGGAGGGGCGTCGGCACCTGGGAGGGGCGCCACATGCTGGCCGCCACGCCCTGCCGCTGCGCCTCCGCAGCCAGCCGCGCCGCTGGGTGCCGCCGCCGCACTGCCCTGCGCTGCTGCTGTGCCGGGTGCACCGGGCCGCCTCCACAGCCAGCCCCACCAGTTGCGCCGGCCGCGGCGCTGCTGGTTGAAGAGGCGCAGCGGTGGGGCGCGGCGCCCCTCCCAGGTGCCGACGCGCCTCCCAAAGCACGGATGTTTCTGCACATGCGTGAATGTCTGTGCATGGGCACTGGGTCCCGAGCGCACCTGGCGCAGGCTCATGCGCAGAAATGTCAGTGCTTTGGGAGGCGTGCCGCTGTGCGGCGGAGGAGGAGGCGGGACTGAGTGACGCGGTGGCCAGGGGGGGGGGGCAAAATTTTCTTCGCCTACCCCCCCGGAAAAGATAAGGCCGGCCCTGGGCTATTGGGATTTGTAGTTTAGTGACACACTAGAGTTCTCCAATTGAGGAGTCTAAATGCGGCTCCATAAAGTGCCAGTCCTGGGGTTTTGTAGGTGGCAGGCAATACATTTCATGGGGGTAGTGGTCCTGAAGTCGAACCAAATTTAGGGGGCCCTGCCCAGATGGGGCCAAGAGCCCTAACCTCCCCTAAAAGCGAGGATCCCTAGAAAACCTCGGTGGACCTTTGGAAGCGCAAGTTCTCCCCAAAATCCCAATCAGTTCGTCTCACCAAGATCCAGAAGCGTGCCCACCGAGAGAAAGTCTATTCCAGCTGGAAGGGATGACAACCGCAAAGTCCTGAGTTTTCCGCAAGCTGACATACTTTATTTGGCAAAATATAAGGTATTTATACTCTCAGAGTCCATACAGATTCAAATTTGGCGCCCGCCCTGGCTACGTGCGCTCCCAGCTGATTGGTTGGAATGTTGTAAACAGCTGAGCATCAGAAAGCCGGCCGGAACCCTTTAGCCAATCGCAAGCTAGCGCCTCTTGCAATCCAGCCAATGAGAAACCAGGGAGACGGGACAAAGTGGCGAAAACAGCGAAACTGAACATGATGATGTGATTAAGGTGGGCTTGGTATTTCCTAGGGGCAAACAAAGGACCCTTGCATGTCCTTCAAGCTAGCCTGGCTATTGTTTTGATTTGAAAAATGGTTTTGCCCTAGATCGATACTTCCCTGTTATTGGAAAGCATTGATCAACAGAAGTTTCTTTGTGGAGTGGCCGGTTTGAACAAGTTTTATTTTGGCCATCCATGAGGATTTGATCCCTCATTGAGATAACCTTGTTATGAAATATGGTTTTTTGTGCCAATACTTAGGATTCTACTAACAGACTAATCTCAAGAGTGTGACCCCACTCCTGCGTGCACTGCACTGGCTTCCCATCGAATTCCGGGTCTCCTTCAAGGTGTTAGTTCTAACTTTCAAGGCCTTATATGGTTCGGGGCCAGTGTACTTGAGGGAGCGTCTTACCCCATACAAACCCAGAAGATCACTGCGCTCAGAGGGGCTTAATCTACTAGAGGTCCCTAGTATTAAGATCTGTAGGCTGTCGAGCACCCGGCAGAGAGCATTTACAGTGGCCGCTCCGACCCTCTGGAATTCTCTGCCGGAGGAGATACGAGCACTACGGGGTTTGTTGGCCTTCCGCAAGTCTGTGAAGACTTGGCTATATAGGCATGCATTTGGTCCCAACTGATGTCTCCTTAGTTGCCAGCTGCCAACATACCGTCCTGCCATGTATTGCCTCTGCGTATTATTGCTTGCCGGGATCATTTGTGGGGAGGGGGGCTTTTGGGTATACGTCTTTTATCTGTTTATTGATGTTTTATTGATTTTATGCTGTAAACCGCTCTGGGCTCCAGAGAGAGCGGTCTACCAAATCGAATTTATAAATAAATAAATAAATAAAAATTAATAAAAACATAGGCGGGTAGACCCAGTGGGGTTTCAGGGAGAAAGACCCTGAGAAAGATCTGGTATCCACCTTTATGGTCATGCAATAGGAAAATAATGGCTAGTTTAAAATGAAGCTGCTGGTCAAACTACGGTCCTCCTGGTTCCCAGCACAGGGCTCCAGTGGGTTTTCTAAACATAAAGCAATCACAATGGGAAAAATGGGAAAAGGGGGAAATTATACAATCATTAGGGCAATAGGTCACCATCTGCAACTGTACATTGCTCCTTTGTAATCCAGACAAAGAAAGTTCATAAAAGGCAAACAAACAGACGTTGCGTCTTCTTTGGGAGATCCACCAGTCTAGGAATCAACAGGAAAGAGTGAGAAAGGGTCCTTGAGTCCATGAGAGAAAATGAGTCTTTGCCCTGGTCCACAAAAAGGGCTCTGGGACTTGGAAAACTAGAAGTCTTGCAACGGTACTTGGGGAAACTATTCATCCCAAGCCCGGCCACCCTGGGTCTTGGGAGGGCAGCCCTGCCAAAGTTCCATTGTCCCTGGGTCAACACACAGTCCAGATTTTCCTTCAGTACACAGGCTCCAAGCGTGGGAATTTCTCCCACGGCCTCTCCGTGGGAACCAGGTCAAGAAGCTTGCTCTAATTAGGCCCCCTCCTTTGCTCTAGCTGATTCAGGCGTGGGAACCCTTCTTGCACTGAGTAAAAATGCCAGAAACAGTTTGTTCCTTCCAAGTTAAGGGAAAGTCAGAATGAAAAATCCGAAGCAGTAGAAATGTGTAGAAATAATGTAGGAAAAAAATGAAACTAAAATGGAGCCAATCGGTTAAACTTTATTTTGGCGGATATCGAATCCAATGGATGTCAAAGGGAGACCCCGTATCTGCGGTTTTTGCGTCCGCAGGTCCCCCGTCCCCCAGACACCCAAAATGGCGTCCGGGGGCAGGCTGGCAGCTTTCTGCCGCCTGAAAAGGTTTATTTTCTTTGTTTATGGAACAATGTGGCAGAGGGAGAGTGATACAAAGGCATTGCAGAGGGAAACTGATGTTGCTATTTTGAAAAAGGTGCTTTCTGATGTAATGGCTACAATGTATGAGGAGAATTGAGCACAGGCAGAGGCAGATGGAAAGGAAGAAAAAACTATCTTGCTGGCCCTATTTCTCATGCAACCTGGCCCAAGTGGCAGCAGGGAACTGTGGAACTCCCTGCTGCAGGATTCTTAATTAGCCTCAGTCTGCCTCAACACCAGTCCCAAGTGACCCTGAACGCACCCCAAAGCAGTTTTGCCATGTTTGGGGCCTCTGTCAGCTCTCCTCAGCCCCGGACAGCCCTCCAACTTCCTCTTGGGAAAAAGCCTCTCCTGGGGTACAAATGGCTGAGGGAGGGCCCGGAAGTGGCAGAGCCCTCCTGTTTCCCCTTGGGGATGTTTGGGAATACTCAGGAGAAGCTGTTGTTTTGTCTTCTTTCAGGTAGTACAATGACAAGTGCCCTCTGAGATTAGTGGGCTCTCTCATCCCTAAACGTTATATGGGAGGCTGTCTGCAGCATTGACTTCGGTTAAATTTATTATTTACTAGCAGAGGACCCTGCGGTGCCCGGGTTATTTGAGGAAGGCATTGTGTGCCAAGGTTGGTTCCTATTAGATGTTTATGTGGCTTGCAGTGGTCTCAGGAACTTAGTGAAGGTACTGCAAGTCTAGCCAGGAAAATCAAGTTAAGGAAGCCTAACAATATCCCATGAGCTGAGGCCTAGTCAGGAAAATCAAGTTAAGGAAGCCTTTCTGCCAATTTTGGGGCTGGTTTGTGTTTTATAGGGGCTTTAGTGTTGTTTGGGAAGTGAATGACGTGAAGGTACTGCAAATCCCATCATTCGTGGCCCCTCCTGCCCTAAACCACACCAGGTAGTGAAGTGGGCCATTGGTCGCCTGTTTGCCAAGTTTGGTCCTGATCTGTCAGTGCTGTGGGCCTCAATGACTGACTGCCTGAGGCCTTTCCCTTTCCCTCTAAGTCACTTTAGAATGTTTGAATGTGCTTGGCCATTTGGAGGCAGTTATGCAAATTCCATTTCAGTGGCAACCAATCCCCTCTGTCTGGGGCTGTAGAATGTTGGAGTTCAGAGGCTGGCCAGTTAGAGCCCGTTATGCAAATAATCCCACAATGGCAGCCAATCGAAACACTGGCACATATTCCTCCCATCGGTCGCTTGGCCGCACCACCGCAAACACTGACTTTTATTATATGTAATAGATTTACGTATTTACCCTATTTATACCCCGCCTTTCTCTACCCCAAGGGGGGCTGAAGGCAGCTTACATAATAATAAATAATAAACTTTATTTATACCCTGCCACCATCTCCCCCAACGGGGACTTGTGGCGACTTACATGGGGCTGTGCCCAAACAACAGAGTACGGCAAAATAAAAACCGAATACACTAAGCAACAAATAGCAACATCATAATTACTAACAACACAGGAATATATTGAGCAGTATAAAATTACAATAAACGCAATCACAAAGACAATGGGCGGGCCGCATGTGCAGGATAAAAAGTTAAAAACTCAGGGGTGAGATTAGGAGGAACAGGTTATTTGTAAAGGAGAGCTCAAGAAAACGGGGTTGCAAAACCAAACTTTCCCTGAGGAGGGGGGACAACGACGTATACTCCATTGACAGAAATGTTGCGGGAAACAGTAGTGTGAGGTTGTGTGCCTACTCACCAAAGGCGCAGTGGAAGAGCCAGGTTTTTAGGTTCTTTTTGAAGGTTTCTAAGTAGGGGCTTTCCTAATCTCTCCGGGTAGAGAGTTCCAGAGCCGGGGAGCCACCGAGGAAAAGGCCCTCTCCTTTGTTCTCACCAGACAAGCCTGTGAAACTGGCAGGAGCGAAAGGAGGGCCTCCCCCGAAGATCGAAGGGCCCGGGCTGGTTCATGGAAGGAGATACGGTCATGAAGGTAGGCGGGTCCCAAACAAGGCTGTTATTTTTAAGCATATTTTAATGTTATTGACTAAATGCTTTTAACTGTAATTATTGGTTTTATGTTCTAAGTATATATGGAGGCATTGAATCATTGCTGGAAGAGGTCCTGAGTCCGTCCATACCCCCCCCCCCCCCCGGAGGAGGGGTTGAGAAGGACAGGGTACAAATTGCACCGGGAATGTGGCGCAGCTGGCTGGGTGTCAGCTGCACAAGATCTCTACTGACCATAAGGTCATGAGTTCGAGGCCTGCCCGGGTCAGGGTGAGTGCTCGACCAATTTGTGTAGCTCGTTGTCGACCTTTGCAACCCGAAAGACAGTTGCATCTGTCAAGTAGGAAATTTAGGTACCACGTCCATGGCCGGATTACCCATAAGGCCAATATAGGCGCATGCCGAGGAGGGGCAGAGATCACAGACCAAAAAAATAAAAATAAAAACTGGTCCGCGTCCCTCTTTCTCCCTTTGTCATGCCCCTCCTTGCTCCTTCTCCCGGCAAAGTCTCTCGCTCTCTGGGCTGCCTGCGGGTCTCTGGCTGGCCTGACCTCCTGGCTCTCGGGGAAGCCGTCTCCATGGCGACTCGCCCGGCTCCCCCCGTGGCAGACTGTAAATTCCTGCAGCCAGAGCCGAGCGGCAGAGGGCAGTGGGAGGGAGTGGAGAAGGAGGAGTAGGAGTCAACTAGGAGGAAAGAAAGAAAAGAAGAGAGGGAGGGAGGAAGAGGGGAGAGAAAGGGTGTTGTTTGGGTGGACCTCTCCCAGGTCCCCAGCACGAGACCACATCAACCCAGGCTCGCTCCTGCACTCTCGGACCAAACCGGGGCGGCAGCCTGCTTGGCCAAAGGGAGCCGCGGGAGGAAGGGAAGGATCAAGGCCAGGGTCTGGCTCTCCTACCTTCGGGAGCAGCCAAACAAAAGCCGCACAAACCCCAACCTGAATCCTCCCTTGGTCTGCGGGAGCGCATGGCAAGCAGACATCTCTCTCTCTTGCTCTCTCTCGTGCGCGCCTTTGGAGCGAGTTTGCACCTGCTGCGCTCTCCCCAAGCCTCCCGAGGAGACCTTCAGAGCACAGCGGAGCTTTCCAGCCGGTAGGAATGGGGACCTTGGAGGTGGCGGGTTGGTGCCTACTCGCCTTTCTCTTCTGCTCCGGAGGCACCATGGCGAAAGCCAGCCAAGTGCGGGTCTGAGTGGTGTGTGTGTTTTGAAAGGGGGGGATTAGAGGTTGGCTTAAAGGGGGCGTAATTCCAAAGTGTGGCTTAGGGCGCAAAAAAATGTTAATCCGGGCCTGACCACGTCGTGGGGAGGCCATAAAACAATCCCCAGGAAGTACACAAGGAAGAATGGAGGAATGCGACAGCTCCCCCTGGTGGCCAGAAGCCAGAAGCTGGAAATGTTAAATTGCCTCTATGTCTGTCTATATGTGTTGTATGTCAATGGCATTGAATGTTTGCCTGTATGTGTGCATTGTGATCCGCCCTGAGCTCTCTGCGGGGTGAGAAGGGCAGAATATAAATGACATAAATAAATAAATAATGTGTGTGTTTGTGTACATATGTGTTTTGTGCATGCGTTGTAATGCATGATGTAAATAAATAAATAAATAAATAAATACAAATATTTGAAATAAATAAGGGATGAGGATGGTTGGGAAATTTTCTGCTGGTGGGTGGAAGGGGGGTGGAAGGGGAGGCATTGAAACCAAAGGAGGCTTAGAGAAGGGAGAAATGTTTTTGGGACAGAGAGAAGAGAGAAAGGTGATAACTTTCGAAGGGAGAGAGTCAGTGATGGGTTTTGGAAACTACTACTTTTTTGGTCCTTTTAAAATAAATTCTGTGTGTCCTATAATCTGGGCCAGCCAGATTTTTTTGGGGGGTGGGGGTGTTGCAGCCTGACTCCTTGCCTTTTGTTTTGTTTTTTGAACCTTGATAATTCCACTGCTGCTGAATATATTACCCAGTGTCTCGATTTCATATAATTTCATTAGTTGTCAATATATTTGTCCCTCTGGGTCCCACTTTCCATTTCCCATTTCTGCTGCTACTAGTATAAATCAATCACAAGAGGGTCATAATGCAGGCCTGGATCACCCATAAGGCCACACTAGGCCACGGCCTAGGGATGCAGCCGTGGGGGGGGGGGCAGATCCGGACCCCCTCCAAATTTTCTTTTAAAAGTCGATCTTCGGGTGCTTCTGCGCCTGCGTGCCATCCACGCCCGCCCCGCACTCCCACCTTTGCTGCACTCCTCCTTGGCTCCCCCCCCACCTCCTCCTCCTCGCGGCTCCGCGCGCTTCCTTCTTCCTCTGCGCGCCCCGGGGCAAGCCTTCCCTTCCTTCCTCCTTGCCACGCGCCCGGCTTCCTTGAGTCAAGGAAGCCGGGCGCGTCGCAGAGGAGGAAGGGAAGCCCCGTCCCCGTGGCGAGCCTTTCCTTCCTCCTCCTCCTCCTCACTATGTGCTTCCCTTCCTCCTCCTCCGCGATGCACCCGGCTTCCTTGACTCAAGGAAGCCAGGCACATGGCGAGGAGGAAGGAAGGGAAGGCTCATTCCCGGGGGCGGGGCTTCCCTTCCTCCTCCGCGATGCGCCCAGCTTCCTTGACTCTAGTAAACCGGGCGCGTGGCGAGGAGGAGGAGGAAGGAAGGGAAGGCTCGCCCTGGGGCGCGCGGAGGAAGAAGGAGGCGAGCAGAGCAGTGAGGAGGTGGGGGGTGCGGTAGAGGTTGGTTTGGGGGCGTAATTCCAAAGTGTGGCCTAGGGTAGTGTTTCCCAACCTTTTTTGAGCCGCGGCTTTTTACATTTCCAAAATCCTGGGGCACACCACCAACCAAAGTGACACAGAATGACACTCCAACACAGTAATACATAGAGTTAATATGTTTTTAAATGTATTTATACACTCAGTGTGAAACCTGGGCCTGTTTCGATGAACTCAACATAGATATCCTGGCAGGAAAGGCAGAAAGGCACAAACTTCCCACACAGAACTCCCATAACCAGGAGAAAATTCTATAAGAGTTTGGTGGGCATTGACCTTGAGTTTTGGAGTTGTAGTTCACCTATATCCAGAGAGCACTGTGGACTCAAACAATGTTGGATCAGGACCAAACTTGGCATGAATACTCAATAGGCCCAAATATGAATGCAAATGGAGTTCAGGGAAAATAGACCTTGACATTTGGGAGTTGTAGTTGCTGGGATTTATAGTTCCCCTACAATCAAAGAGCATTCTGAACCCCACCAATGATAGAACTGGGCCAAACTTCCCACACAGAACCCCCAGGAGGCAAGAGGAGGTCTCTACGTGGGGAAAGGCGGGCCTTCCCAATGCATGGAGAGAGACCAAGTAGACAACCGGGGGGGGGGGGGGGTTTGTAATTTTGTGCCTTTATCGAGGTAGGTTTCTTAGGGTTTTTATACTTCAACACACTAGACTCTTCCCCCCCCCCCCTTTCCTGGAGGTTCAAATTTCCCACGGCACACCTGATGATTGCTCACAGCACACTAGTATGCCCCGGCACACTGGTTGGGAAACACTGGCCTTGGGCGCCAAAATTGGTTAATCTGGGCCTGTCATGATGATGATGTATTGGAGGTGGGGGCGGAGGAAACCATATAAATTCTTTCCTAATCTCCCATGTCTCCCTCAGGTGTCAGCGATCCAGAGGAGGGGAATTCAGCGGAGTGTGATCCAACATCTGTCCCCTGCAGCCCCCACACCACCTCCACACACAAGTCCCCAGGCGCTGTTGGTGTGGGAAGGCCCAGGTCGTTCCTCTGGGATCATTTTGATGTCCACCCCCAGATAGGCAACCTGGTAGTTTGCAGGCACTGCGGGAGGAACGTCAGCAGGGGCAAAGACATGAAGCATCTGTCTTCCTCAGGGATGGGGAATCACATGAAAAGGCATCACCCAACAATCAAGGTGAGGGAAAGAGAAACTGCCAGCACCTGCAGCAGCAGCCAGAGTACTCCCACTTTGCATACTGCCAAAGCGGGGAGACTGACTCAGTCCACGCTGGATGTTTGGGGCCTGCCCATGGGCAGGATGAGATCAAGGGAAAAGTCACCCACAGCCAAGCAGATAACGCAGTGTGTGGGAGAGTTGATGGCTCTCGACCTCCAGCCCTTCTGTATGGTGGAGTGGGAAGGCTTCCGCCACTTGATGGCATGCTTGTCTCCCCAGTACAAGATCCCCACATGCACCACCTTCTACCAAAGTGTGGTGCCATCCTTGTATGAGGGCTGCAAGGAACGCCTTGCGAAGTTTTTGCCCAGCGCCCGTGGAAGCTACATCCACTTGACGTGTGGCATTTGGCCCAGCTTGGGAGGAGGCCAATCCTACCTCTTTCTCACTGCACATTGGTGGGAGAAGGAGGGAAGCCTGAAGTCAGGGCATCGCTGGGCCCTGCTAGCAATGCAAGTGGTAGATGAGGACCACAATACTGATAACATCTGTCAGTACTTGGAAGTCATGATGAGGGAGTGGATGCACAGGCAGGAGAACATGAAGACGGGGTTCATGGTCACTGATGCTGGCAAGAATATGGTAAGGGCGGTGGAAAGTGTAGGCTTTACCAACGTTAGCTGCATGGGGCACTTACTCCACAACACAGTGAAATATGGCTTTAAGGGCCCTGAAGAACAGGACCCCAACCACATCAGCCAGCTGATTGAGCGCTGCCGCAAGATTGCAGGCTATTTTCACCAGAGCAGCAGGGCAGCGCAACAGCTGCATGACAGGCAGGCCCTGGAGGGGCTACCGCAACACGAGCTGCTTCAGGATGTTCCCACCTGCTGGAACTCCACATACAAGATGCTGCAACGCATGGTGGAGCAGCAGAGGGCCGTCCATGGCGTCCCCCTGTCGGTGACTGTGCCAGTGACCAAGCAGGAGTGGGAGACCATCTCCCAGGTGGTCCATGTGCTCAAGCCCTTTCAAAATGCCACCGAGACCCTTTCTAGCACCAGAGCCCTCCTCAGCGAGGCTGTCCCTGTCATCTTATTGCTGAAGAGGCGCTTGGATATGTTCGGAGGTGGGCAGACGCTTGAGTCCATGGCTGGGCCCCTGACACCACAGACCCAGGAAGTGGTGAGGAAGTTAACCTTTGCCCTCCAGAAACACCTGGAGCCGCTGCTGAGCAGTAAAATCCATATGCTGGCGGCTGTCTGCGATCCTCGCATTAAGGACACTGTTTGCCCCAAAGACTTAGCAACATGGAAGGCACATCTTGTAATGTACGTCAAGGAGGCATACACTCTGAGGGTGGGGGATGTCGCCCCTGTTGCCACATCAGCAGCGTTGCCGGTCACCCCCAGCATAAGTGCCGAGTCCGACAGCCCCGTGGTGCCACCCGAAAGGAGTTGGAGCACGCAGCAGCAGCAGCAGCGACTGGAGGATGCATTCTTTGAGGAGAGCATTGCCATGCTGGCACAGGCGAGGATGTCTTTGTCTGCCCAAGCACGTAAGTTGGACTCGGCTGAGTGTTCTGTAAACTGTTACTTTGATGAGCCACGAGAGCCTATTTCCTGTGACCCCTTGGCCTATTGATGTTCCCGGACCCACGTGTGGCCGGATCTCGCAAACGTTGCCTGCAAGTTCCTCAGCTGCCCGCCAACCAGCGTCCAGAGTGAAAGGGTCTTCGGCCTGGAAGGAGATGAAGTCACCCACTACCAGAGCTTGTTGGACCCCTTTGAGGTGGAAAAGCTGGTCTTCCTGAAGGCCAACTTGCCTGTTCTGGGGTTCCCAGAGATGGATTTTGACATCGGCCTTCCCTAGATTTCTCTTGACAATAATCATTCTACCAAGGCAACGCAACTAAATCTACTGCAAACCACTGATACTATCACAACAACACAAGTGAAAAGCTTTGGAAGCTGTAGATTCATTAAGGTTCAACACAATTTGAGTTCATTAAAGTTCAACACAATTTGAGTTCAGCACAATATATAGTTCAACACAATGATTTGGGGAATTCAATACAGTTATATATGCAACAATACAAAGGTGAGGGAAGCTATGGATATGTTGGACTAAATAGTCCATACAAGGTCTCTCAAGCTCGCATTACTCACGGTCCTTTTCAAAACGCCAGATCGTCAAGAAAACTTGTGAGCCAGGTAGCGTTTGCAACCCACATGAAAGGTAAATAAGGAAACGCTGATTGTTCGATGTTTTGAAAGCCAAAGAGCTGCTCCAAAGTATAATCCGGCTCAGCGTGAGTTATGTACAGTAAATCCATGATGTTTTCAAAACGCCGAGAGTGTAAAAGCAACTTGCTTCCAATGAAGAGTCAGATAGCGTTTGTAATCCACATGGAAAATAAACAGATAAGCTCAGTTTGTTTGGGTTTTGAAAGCCAAAGGCTACTACAAAGTATATTAGGGCTCCAAGTGAACAATGTGAGCCCACAATGTTTTGAAAACACGGCTATTTTGCAGCAGGCTTCTGGGTATGCTCCGACTCAGTGAGAACAAGCAGACCGGGTTCGGCTCCCTCCTTGTAACGAAAGGAGTGGTAGACCGAAGATGGATAGATCCAAGGGTAAATCATAAATCCATAGGGTTCCAACACCAGATAGAGAAGCCAAATCTAAATTCCGTCAAGCATGGGGTCTCGCCTACGGGATCGCGTACATGGATCCACCCCGTTTCGTCATAGACTTCCTCAGGGCGGCAATTTTACGTCATACTCGGAGGCGTCAATAAATTTGTTTTTCTATGAAATATAATGGAACAACTTTGTATACATTCCAAAAAGTAGCAGTAGAAAAAGGGTAGGATATAATACAGAATTAGCAATACACTTACCATACATTAATAAACAGAGCATCGCAGAGTGTATCGACCGCAGATACGGTAGTAAGTTACTAGCACTGTATTACTTAAGTAGTACACTTAATTAGTCAACTCAATTAAATCCTGCTAGCACCTGAAGTGGGGCCTGTAGTCTAATTAGAGAAGGATGCTGTTGATACTTAAAGTATCATTGAGCCCAAGAGGATTTTCACTGAATAGAAGGGTTATTCATTTTCTTTCTACTCTGAGTAGAGCATCGTGTAAGCACTGATGAGGCTTGGTCTGTACCTTCTCTTAATGAACTCAAATTGTGTTGAACCTTAATGAATCTACAGCTTCCAAAGCTTTTCCCTTGAATAATCATTATACCCACACCAACGTTTTCTGATTTCATCTTGAGTTCTCAGTCTAACACCAATGTTTTTGAAAGTCATCTTGAGATCATAGCCTAACACGAATGTTTTCTAAATCGATCTTGACTTACGTCAGATCACTCTGCCACCAATGTTCATATGTTTTATGTATTTTACTGTTGTTGTTTGTGTTTTGGTTTTTATTATATTGTAATATGCTGTTGGTCTTGGCCTCGTGTAACCTGCTCCGAGTCCCCGCAGGGGAGATGATGGCGGGGTTTAAATAAAGTTCATCATTATTATTTATAATGTTTTCTACATTAATCTACCTCATACTCAGCGTTTGCTGTTGACGTCTTTTGGTTTAGCTCAAGGGATTCATAGCCGCTTCTACTCCTACTACTTTGATTCCAAGCAGGGCCGTAACCAGGATTTTGATTCGGGGAGGGCTGCGTTTGATTCGGGAGGGTCTGAGTTTGAGTAAGAGAGTGACTACCCTCCCAATCCTTTTGTATTGTTATCCCAATAACCCCATGAATGTGGGATATAATGAGCATGGTGATCAGATCATGATATGAATAAACATAACAGTTTAAATAATGTACCAGTAAGGCCTTCACGCGGACCACCCTGAGGATTTCGGGGGGGAGGCTCAAGCCCCCTAAGCCGCCCCCCCCCCCCGGCTACATGCCTGATTCCAAGGTATGCATGCAATGCTTTCGATGCAACTTAAGTGAAATCTACCTCATCCGCTCTACCTTTTTCACATTAAATAGCTGTGTACTCCGAAGTACAAGTACAGGTCAGTGGCTGCAGCTGTCCGAGAGACTAAATCATGTCCTAGCAGAATGCTAAAGAGATTTGCAACAACAACTTGCATGAACTTGAGCAGCATGGTACTAGTTGAACCCATGCCCTGTCGAGAGGGGAAGTGACCACATGGCAAACCTACAGCTACAGATCACATGTACAAGACTATTGTAAATCTGCTGGTGGGAGCAGGATGTTGCTGCACAACTGTCTCAGGGAGTAAATCCTGTCCTAGCCTAAAGCTAAAGATTTGCTTTTAACAGAGAGACCGCATGGGCATCTGCAAAAAATCACATAAAGTTTTATAGCTCGGTATTGCAAGTACAGTGGCCACAGAGCGCAGTTGTATCGTGGATTAGTTAGCAGCAGCTACAAATTGCAATCTATACACATGGGAAAATGTATGTGGCAGAGGTGTCCACTTACACAGACAGCCTTCCACCTCCACAAACAGGATATAGTTCCAAGTGCCGTGTAGCCTCCAAGGGCACTTCCTCAATTTACATTGCGGGTTATAACAAGCGGCATGAACATGTAGCCCAAACACTGTCAATGTCCTCCCCAAACAGGCGAAATCAATGGGAGTGCTATTACACTGTTTTCCCCAAAATAACACATCCCCTAAAAATAAGACCTAGTAGAGATTTTGCTGATTTGCTAAATATAAGGCCTTCCCTGAAAGTAAGACCTAGCCCATCCTTGATGGTTGGGAGCTACATATCGCCACTGCTGTGGTCCAGGATCTGCTGTGGGAGATTGTTACAGTCTCCTGACAGTGTGTGGGAGCCTGGGACTTCCCAGCCCTTATTTTTTGTGGTCCTGGGTGTGAGTCAGGCAACCAGTTGCTCAATAAAGGTTCATTTTTAAGAAATTCAACAATAAATGTGAATTCTCTCCTGACATTTCGCCCACATCTATGACAGCCATCCTCAGAGCTTGTGAGGCATACAATTTCTAACATGTCAACCCCACCCCCCAATTCCACCACGATTTTATGTTGTCACGTTGGGTATGTGTGCCAAGTTTGGTCCAGATCCATTGTCATTTGGGTTCATAGTACTGTTATATTGTGGGTGAACTACTATTCCCAAAACTGTGGGTCATTTCACCCCAAACTCTCAGTATTCAAGGTTGGCCATGTTGGGTGTTTGTGTCAAGTTTAGGTCAAATTAGTTTGTCCATCTCACCTAATGCGCACAGCTGCATCGGCCAGTCATCTTGCATCAAGATTGCTGGTTCTAGCTATCTCTGGGCATAGATGATCCTCGCTGAAGATATTGTGTATAATAATAGTATTCTATATTTTCTCTCTAACAGATCATCCAGCATCCCGGCAAGGAAAATTCTAGTTTCAACATTTTGATCTCAACATTTTTTTTTTCTAACATCATATGTACTTGTGTCCAATATTTCTGGGCCTTTTTATGAACACATCTGGTAAAAGGTCCCAACATTTTACAAATTGTCAGTGCCATTTGCTGGCCAACTTGCTTCTTATCATCCAATTAACTAACTTCAGACACAGTTGTTTCTGCTTCTGTAGCAGCTCTTGTCTTTATTTACACTTCATCCATTGCAATAACACTTATTTGCTAGCACGGTCAGATGCAATTGAGAAGAGGCAAGAGACAAAGCAATGGCATCTGCTATACTTATACTCCACTGTTATCAGCTCATTAATTCAGTGTTCAGCCTCCTAGTCCACTGCAACATCTTCCTTGTCTGTTTTACACATGCTTCATTATGTTCCAAAGATTAACGCTTTCACAGCTAGCGGCATGGACATTTTAAACTTGTACAATATATATTGACATTACACTGAAAACCATACAATAACATCATATGTTGTTGTTTTTTCTATTTTATGCTGTTGTTTTAATTATTTTAGTGGGTTATATTTTAATCGTGTTTGTTTGGGGCTCATCCCCATGTAAGCCGCCCCAAGTCCCTCCGGGGAGATGGAGGCAGGATATAAAAATAAAGTTATTATTATGTACTTGTGTCCAATACTTCTGGGCCTTTTTACAAACGGATCTGGTAAAATATCCTGACATTTTTCTCACATTTCCAACACTTACTAGAACTGTCTCTGTACATCTTAGAAAACCTCTGTGGCCTCAGATACTTTTTATACATCATCATGGTTTTCCCCCTCCTTTCAAATCATTATTCAGGAAAAAAAATCAAATTCTTTGTCTAAACCTTTTCTCGTTATTTCAATTGTAATTTTTGTTCAATAATAAATGTGAATTCTTCTTCATGGAAAAATAAGACATCCCCTGAAAATAAGACCTAGCGCATATTTGGGAGCAAAAAATAATATGACACAAGTCTTATTTTCGGGGAAACAGGGTAGCTATTTGATCTCATAGGTCAAGTTCTTGTTTCCTGGATTCTTTTGAAAATCCTTCTCTTACATCTTATATTATCTTTAATTTCCTTCAGAATTTTACTGATTTATGAGGCCAGGAAATACACACAAAAAGAATGAAGGAATGCAACAGCTCCCCCTGGTGGCCACAAACTGGAATGTTAAATTGCCTCTATGTCTGTCTATATATGTTGTATGTCAAATGGCATTGAATGTTTGCCTGTATATGTGCTTTGCGATCCACCATGAGTCCCCTGCGGGGTGAGAAGGGCGGAATATAAATGATGTACTGCAAATAAATAAAATAAATAATTTTATGCCTCTTTCACTTTATATCAGCATTCTGTGGTATATAAAAACCTGTCATAAGGACTTTGCTGCCATGCCACATCGTTCCAATGTTCCTTTATTCGAATTCTCTTCACACACAAAAAAAGTTTTAATTTATTTTGTCCCTAGGAGGATATATGACCAGGAGAGAATTCAAGGTATGTGCACCGGAAGTGTTTTCCAAACTCTTGGAAGGCCAAAATGTGGGAAAAACTATTCCTACTTCAAGGTGAAAATTAGAGTATTGCAAGAAGGAAGCACACAAGCAAGCAAATACAACTCTGAAATGAGCAAACAGATAAATATTAGTTCTGTATCACTTCGCTAGATTTGCTAGAATTTAATTAAATTAATTTATTTATTTATATTCCGCTCTTCCTACCCCGAAAGGGACTCAGAGCGGATAACAGGTACACATACGTAGTACACATACACAACATATAGACGAACAGAGGCAAACTTTGGCCACCAGGGGGACCTGACGCACTCCTCATGTCTCAGCGTTCCCAGCGTCCCTTGTTGTTCCTTCCGCATTCCTCAGCGTTCCTGGAGTTCCTTAATGGCCTCATAATTCAGTCAAACTTTGCCTCCCCACTTAATGTGGTACCTTTATCTCCTACTTGACAGATGCAACTGTCTTTCGGGCTGCAAAGGTCGACAGCAGGGTACTCTTAAAGGTCGAGCACCCACCTCGACATGGGCAGGCCTCGAACTCATGACCTACTGGTCAAAGAGATCTTATGCAGCTGACACTTAGCCAGCTGCGCCACATTCCCGGTGCCATTCAAGGTAAATCCAAATATATATACATAGGGAAAATATCAAGAAGAGACTTACTGGAGGAAAATGTGCTTAATATAAGGAATAGAAGACTGGTTTGCCATTATTAAGGAAATTTGAAGAATTTCAATACTCCGCCACATACTTTGACATTCTAGGTGCTGGTAAAAGTGCAAGCCGTAATAAACAAATATTTCCGCTGAATTTCATTCCACATTCTATACATTCACATGGTCGCACCCATGTGAGTCCTTACATGTTTATTATATGAGCAACTCTTGTTGAAGGCCTTTCCACATTCCTTGCCTCTCTATGGTTTTTCTGGCGTGGGTCCTATGATGGGCATGCAAATGTCCAATGTCCCTGAAGCTCTTTCCACATTCCAGGCATTCATAAGGTTTCTCCCCTGTGTGGGTCCTATGATGAGACAGCAAATTTCCACTTCTGCTGAAGGCCTTTCCACATTCCATGCATTTATATGGTTTTTCCCCAGTGTGAGTCCTTTGATGGGCACCTAAATGCCCACTGCTCCTAAAGCTCTTCCCACATTCCAGGCATTGATATGGTTTCTCTCCTGTGTGGATTCTTTGATGGGAATGTAGACTTCCTGTGTCCCTGAAGCTCTTTCCACATTCCATGCATTCATGCGGTTTCTCCCCTGTGTGAGTTTTTTGATGCGACTGCAATTTGCTACTAGTAGAGAAGTTCATTCCGCATTCCTTGCATTCATGCGGTTTCTCTCCCGTGTGGGTTCTTTGATGTGTATGTAGATTTGAACTGCAACTGAAAGTCTTCCCACATTCCACGCATTCATATGGTTTCTCTCCTGTGTGGGTCCTTAAATGTTTATTACATGAGCCACTATCACAGAAGCTCATACCACATTCCATGCACTTGTATGGTCTCTCCCCTGTATGTGTCCTTTCATGTACATGTAGATTTGCCATCTGACTGAAGCTCTTCCCACATCCCATGCATGTATAGGGCTTGTCTCCGGAATGCGTTCTTTCATGTACACGCAGATGACAAGTGCGACTGAAATGCTTTCCACATACCAGGCATTTGTATGGTTTTTCTTCTCTGTGAGATTTTTTGTGTGACTGCAGATTTGAACGGGACCGGAAGGTTTTATCGCATTCTGTGCACTTGTACGGCTTCTCACCCGAGTGAGTCCTCTGATGTCGATTCCATGCTCCCCTATTACCGAAGCTCTTCCCACATTCCATGCATTCATATGGCTTTTTCCCTGTGTGGGTGTATTCATGTAAATGTAGTTGTTCTTTTTGACCGAAGCTCTTCCCACACTCCCTGCATTTGTGCGGTTTCTCCCCTGTGTGTCTTTTCTGGTGTACACGGAGAGCTGAACTCCGAGTGAAGCTCTTCCCACATTCCATGCATTCATATGGTTTCTCTCCCGTGTGGGTTCTTTGGTGTGAACGTAGACTTCCACTGTAACTGAAGCTCATTCCACACTCCGTGCATTCGTATGGTTTCTCCCCTGTGTGTGTTCTTCGATGTCTACGTAGATTTGCATTCTCACTGAATCCCTTTCCACATTCCAGGCAGGTGTATGGTTTCTCCCCTGTGTGCGTTCTTTGATGTGCGCAAAGTTGTGTACGGTTACCGAAGGTCTTTCCACATTCTATACATATGTATGGTTTTTCTCCTGTGTGGCTTCTTATGTGTTTGCTATATGATCCACCATCGCTGAAGCTCTTTCCGCATTCCATACATGTGTATGGCTTCTCTCCTGTGTGTATTCTTTGATGTACCTGTAGATTGGCTTTCTTGCTGAAGCCCTTCCCGCATTCCAGGCATTTATATGGTTTCTCCCCTGTGTGTGTTTTTTCATGTGACTGTAGATAATGAGACCGACTAAAATTCATTCCACATTCCATGCATTTGTATGGTTTGTCCTCTTTGTGAGGACCGGCATCTATGTTTAACTGTATGTGACATTTGCACTCTTCCCCACAGTCAGGGCACTCCATGGGATTTGATTCTGAGGTGAGAGGTTCAAAATGATCAACGTGCTGGAAGGAAGAGGAGCTCCTCTCTTCTTTCACTTGGGTTATGGTTTTTGTTTTCATTCTCTGTATTTCCATGATAAGCTTTGCTGCAGCTGGCTCCTTGTGTTTCACATTCTTCTGCCAATTTCTTTTTTGAGGAAAAAAGAAAAAAAATCCTTTAGACAAAATGGCAGAAATCAAGAGACCAAAGAAAACAGACTTATCCCAATTGCTTCTTTATCCCCTAGACAAGTGGTTCCCAAACTTTTTTGGCCTACCAAAAAAAATTTACTCACCGCCCCCCCCTAGAAATTATTATTTTTTATTTTAATAGCAATTAAACAGAAAGATATATGTATTAATATTTCTTTTTTTTGTAATAAAAAGTCTTTATTGAATTTCAAATATATGACAGAAAGAACCCGAGTTGTTTACTCTGGGTGTCAAGAATAGAAACAGAAAATCCATAGAAAGTTCATAGTACAAAGTAAAGTGTGTGCTTTAGGGTGTATAAAGAAGCTAGGGGTTGTTAACCCCCTTGCTTTTGCGGAGTGTTAATGATTTGAAGGCATGACGAGATTTCTCTTTCTTTCGACCTCTGTGGCTAGGTGGTATCTCTTCTTCTGTTGGTTGGCTCAGCTGGGGTATTTGGGTGCTGTTCTCTATACACAAAGATCCAAGAAAGATTACAAACATATCCCCTTTCCCTTTCCCCCTCCCCCAATCTATCCCCCCTATTATCCCGTTGGTTCTTCTCTCTCCTCCCCTCCTTCCCCTCTTCCCCTTTATAGGCTTTTCACTTTAAGCTCTATATCTTTCTCCCTATCTATCAAATCTGACCAGTCCCATTTGCTGTTTTTTTCCACTGTCCTCTTTATCGTTCTTTCTCCCTCTAGGGCCTCTGTCATGGCTTCCATCTGAACCGTCTCAATAATTTTCATCAACCATTCTTCCCTTGTGGGGGCCTCTTGTGATTTCCATGTCTGGCCATTACCATTTTTGCCGCCCGTAGTAGTCAGGATAAATAGATTTTTATCTTTCTTATCCCAGGAGGGGTCCACTATGCCTAATAGGAATAGTTCTGGACGTTTCTCGATCTTTCTTTTCAACATTTTCTCCACCCGGTGTGTATCTCACTCCAAAACTTCTCTGCCTGGGGGCACATCCACCACATGTGGAAGTATGTGCCTACATTTTTTTTTTACAATTCCAGCAGTCTGGCTTTTGATTTTTATATATTTTGGCTAGTTTGTTTGGTGTGAGGTACCACCTATATATTAGTTTAATCCAACTTTCCTTATACTTATGACAGTAGGAGATGTTGACGTTGTTTTTCCAAATGGCTATCCAGGTCTCCTCCTTTATCTTATATCCTATGTTTCTGGACCATTGTATTTTATAGTTTTCCCCTTTGGTCCCCGATTGATCCCAACTTAATAAAATTTTGTATATCCGTCCCACTTTTTTCTTTTTGTCGTCAAAAATTATCTCTTCTAATTCATTTGGCGTATCCATAAATCCAATTTTTATATCCTCTTTATATTTTTCTCTTAGTTGTAGGTAAGAGAACCAATCAATTTCTCTGTCGGTCTCAATCTGTTCTTTGGTCCGTAGCTCATAGATATTGCCATTCCATCTCAGAGTTTCTTTATAAGTCAACCATCTCCTACTGTCAAGTTGGCGTATTCTATGAGCTTCCATCGGAGACACCCACAATGGAATCCCTGCCCCAAAATTTTTCTTATATTTATTCCAGATTCTTAATAAGATACCTCTTGTGCTGTGATTTGTAAAATTTCTATCCACTTTCAATTTGTCATAGTACATATACCCGTGTAGCCCAAACTTCAGGTCAAAGCCTTCTAATTCTAGCAGTCTATCGTTTTTTAGTTTGCACCACTCCCCCAGCCAGTTGAGGCAGTTAGCTTCAAATAGCCTCTCAAATTTGGGACTCAATCCCACCCTTTTCCTTTATCTGTTGTACTGTTTTCCATCTTACCCTGGGTTTCTTTCCACCCCATATGAATTTTGAGAGATCTTTATCCCAGATATTAAACTGCGCCTCGTTCCTGACTATGGGGAGGGATGCGAACAAAAATTCAACTTAGGTAGTACCATCATCTTGACGGATGCCACTCTCCCAAGGAACGATAGATTAAGTTTTGACCAGTTGTTCAGATCTTTTTGAATCTCTTCCCATTTTGGTTTGTAATTGTTCCTAAAGAGCTTTGAGTTTTTGGGGGTTATGGTCACTCCCAGGTACTTCACCTTGTTTGTTATTTTCATCCCCGTCTTTTCCTGGAGTTGTCGTTTTGCCTCCTCATCCATATTTTTCACTAGAATTTGTGTTTTTCCTTTATTAATTTTGAAGCCCGCCACCTTTCCAAAACTGTATTAATATTTCTACCTTTTTCGTAAAATATAATAAAGTTGTAAATTAGAAACATTGAAGTTCGAAATTATGAAACTATTTATTGAACTTAGAATAGAAAGGTAATACAAAAAAAAGTTAAAACATTCGAAATCATCTTAATGAGAAGGATGAACCTGGCGTGCTGCTCCCAATCTAGAAATCCTCGGCTCTATTTCCGTCCGCAGTAAGCTCAAATCATCGCGATTGACTATTTTGCAATCGGTTTCTTTTTTTTGTTAATAAATTGGTTACCGCACTGAATCCACGTTCCACTAAATATGTTGAAGGACATTATTATTATTATTATTGTTATAAGACTCAACCAGCTGGAAGGGAACCCCAAAGGTATTATTATTATTATTATTATCCCTTGCTTGGCGAGAGGAGGAGGAGGGAAGAAGAGAGAGACACACACACAGAGATGGATGGTAGCCTGTCACCTGGCTCACGCCACCGTCCCCGCCGCCCCCTTACAGAGGTTCAGCGCCCTCCAAATTCTCCTGAGTCTTCCAGCGCCCCCCTAGATCGCCCCACCACCCACTTTGGGAAGCACTGCCCTAGCCTAGACTAATGTTTCTCTACCTGCGAGTCGGGATCCGGGGTCCTAGGCGGGGGGGTGTCAGAAGGGTCACCAAAGACTATCAGAAAACATGTATTTCTGATGGTCTTAGGAAGCCCTTTGGTAGAGATGGCTGAAGATCTCTGTCTGTCCTTCTCTTCCTTTTTGGAAACAGAATGCAAATCCTCCCACCGCAAGCCCTCCTCCACTGTGATTGGCTGGCCTTTCAGCCAAGGGAAGGAGTGTTTCTGAGACTCCAATCATAGAGGAGAGATCAAGTGTGCTTGGCGCATGGCCCACAGTGCTGAGTAAGACAGCAGTCACAGCTTTACTTCTTCCCCCTGAGGACACACAATACCTAAGGCAAAGCATCCTGCTCCTCACTTCACTAAGGACACTTTCGCTTTCTATGTCTCCCTCTATGCCTCGGCTTACAGCGCACACAGAACAACTGAGACCTGAGGCTCCATAGCCATGCCTATCACTATGTCTTTTGGGGGGTATGGCTTATATTGCGCAAATGCTTAGAAATCCTGCTACGGCTTATTTTATGGGTATGTCTTATATTCGGGAAAACAGGGCAGAGCCCTTGGATCTATCAGATTAGCCCTTGCTTCTTGTTCATGGGCTTCTGACTTCTGAATGAGCGCTGTCCACCTTTCTTCTCTGTCTCATAACAACCACATCCTGTTCTTCTACGTTCTAACTACAACTCTCTACCCTGACCCCTGGGCCTGGCCTTATGAAACCTCTTCTCTGGAGAGTTAGCGATTTTTGCCATCTAGGAGTTTTCTGCTTTCCTCCAGTATTACCATAGAATCATTGAGTTGGAAGAGACCGCATGGGCCAGGCAGTCCAACCCCATTGTGCCAAGAAGCAGGGAAATCACCTTCAAAGTACCCCCAACAGATGGCCATCCAGCCTCTGTTCCAAAGCCTTCAAAGAAGGAGCCTCTGCCACACTTTGGGATAGAGAGAGAGAAAGAAAGAGGGTCCCACTGCTGAACAGCTCTCTCTCACAGTGAGGAAGTTCTTCCTCATGTTCAGGTGGAATCTCCTTTCCTGTCATTTGAAGCCATTGTTCCACATCCTAGTCTCCAGGGCAGCAGAAAACAAATCTCCCATCCCTAGGACTTTCCCTCACATCTTGATCCATAGCCCTCGTCAGGTCTCCTCTCAGCCTTTTCTTCTGCTGGCTAAACATGCCCAACTGTTTGATTGGAAAAAAAAATGAGTGTATTCCCTTACTTTAAAACAGGGCTGTCCAACTGGTGGGCCGCGGGCCGTATACGGCCCCCCCAGCCCCTTCCCTCCGGCCCCCTAAGCTTTTAAATAAAAAATAAAAATTGAAAAATAAAATAAATAATAATTTTTTTAAAAATAATACCTACTTCCGGGTTCGGAGCAAGTATCGCGGGGATACGCAATCCACATGGGATTTCGCTGTCAACGCGAGATCATGCCGGCGTTTACAGCGAAATCCTGTGTGGATTGCGTATTCTCGTGATACTCTTCGGCTACTTTACTACTGGATCGCTGAGGCCCACAGACGTGACTAGGACCTTCTTCGACTCAGTCGGTCGTCGCCTCTCTCGTCGTCCGGGTACTCCTGGATCCTGCGCGTTTGGAAAAGGTAGGCCGAAGCAGGGGCTCCTCAGGGGCTTCCTCATTCCCTCCCCCCCCATCTCCCTCATGTATTAAATATAAAATTAAATATATTTAAAGATGAAATAAGGGGAGATGGGATACATGGGGGGGGGAGGATGGAATTAAATATATTTAATATTAAATTAAAATAAGGGGAGAGGGGAGGGTGGAATTAAATATATTTAATATTAAATTAAAATAATTTAATATCTTATCCCTGCATTTTATCTCAGTAAAAGATTATATTTGACTGTATGGATGCCCCTTTTGAATTCCCACCCTGCATTTAATGTTAGTAAAAGATTATATTTGACTGTATTGATGCCCCTTTTGAATGCCCACCCTGCATTTTATCTCAGTAAAAGATTATATTTGACTGTATGCATGCGGGGGCGGGGGCGGAGCTGGGGAGAGGGTGGAGCTGGGGGTGGGGAGGGGCGGAGCCAGGGTGGGGGGCAGGCCCTACGCCCCCCCAGGTCATCAGTGACCGGAATTCAGGCCCCTGGGCCGGTAGAAGTTGGACAGCCCTGCTTTAAAATATAAGCTGCTCCAAGTTGCTGTATTTGCCTAGCCCAAAAGACAACGGAAGGGAAACCCCTCTTGCCCATCTACACGACAGGGGATATGGAAGCTCCAGCTCTGGGTGGCCCAAGGAGATCTGGTGTGGAGCAATGGGAGGCTCTGCACAGCCCTCCTTAGCCTGTTCCACTGAGGTGCGTCAATAGTCTGCCCCCTGTTTAAGAAAGGGATTCAACTGCTCAGTTTGATCAGCCTCTCTCCATGGAACAGACCCTGCGTCTGAAAAGGAAGAGAGGGAGGGACCATGCTCACAACCAATTACTGTGGATGAACTGTGCAAACTTCACACCTGGCAAAACGGATGTGTTTCCTCTCCAAGAGAAAGTCTAGATTGACTGGTCTTTGAAAGGGAGGGAGGGAGGGAAGGCCATTTTGTTTTGTGCCAAATCTGCCTGACACAAAGGGCCCACTCACAAGCCCAGAAGAAGCGCATGAGAACTCTCCTCCTGTGGTTCACTGGTTCAGAACTCCATGAAACCCAGAGTGGTTGAAGGACACCAGCATTAGACATGGAAAGATCTTCAGAGAAGGACAGAAAATTTCACACCACACAAACCATTGCTCTGACAAATCCTCCTATATCTCCCTTTTTGAGCCCCACTTTAAGGGGGTGGAATAGGATTGATAACAGCAATAATAAATCATAACTCTAAGGCCCTCTGATCAAATATGCCAGGCATGGGCCAACTTGGGTCCTCTCTCCAGTTGTTTTAGACTTCAGCTCCCACAATTCCTGACAGCCTCGGGCCCCTTCCTTTTTCTCCCTCAGTTGCTGAAGCGGAGTCCACCTCTGCCCTCTGATCAGCTACCCTCTCGGTCCTGTTTGATGGGAATGGGAGAGGTGGCTCCCAGACTTCAGGGCATGATTCCGTACTAGAAAACAACACCTTTCCTATATTTTAGACTAGCTTGGGGACACGGCGGTGCCCGGGTCATTTGAGAAGTGCAGCAGGATGTAGAGTGGGTCATTTGGGGGTCCTGTGTGCCAAGTTTGGTCTTGATCCATCAGTATTGGGAGTTGCAGTGGTATCATGAAATTACTGAAGGTAGTGCAAGTCCCATCATCTGTGGTCCACCCTCCTCCAACCTGCAGCAGGATGTAGAGTGGGTCATGGGGGCTGTGTGTGGCACATTTGGTCTGTATTCGTGAATGGATGAGGGTTGTATTGTTTTTAGGAAGTGAGTGAAGCTACTTCAAGTCCCATCATCCATGGTCCATCTCACACAGAACTGCATCAGGATGTTGAGTGGGTCATGAGGGCTCTGTGTGCCAGGTTTGGTGTTGATCAGTGATTGGATTAGGTTTGCAGCAGTCTTGGAAAGTGAGGGAAGGTACTGCAAGTCCCATCATCCATGGTATCCCCCTCCAAACTGCAGCAGGATGTAGAGTGGGTCATGGGGGCTCTGTGTGCCAAGTTTGATATTTATCGGTCTTTGTTAGGGGCCACAATGGTCTTTGGGAAGCAAAGCGCTTGGAAGTACTACAAATCCCATAATCCGTGGTCCATCTTTCCCAAACTGCACCAGGACGTAAAGGGCATCATGGGGGTTATGTGTGCCAAGTTTGGTTCAGGTCCGGCTGAGGCCTAGTCAGGAGAATCAAGTTGAGGGAGCCTTACTGTCAATTCAGGCTGAGGCCTAGTTTTTAAAATCAGCTGAAGGAAGCGTTTTTGTAAAGAACTCTGTCTTGCACCTTTGAGATTTGGGATGTTGGACTGCTGGCCAATCCATGGTCTCTCCTCCCTCAAACTGCACCAAGACGCAAAGTGGGTCTTGGGGGTTCTGTGTGCCAAGTTTGGTTTTGTTGTCTCATTGTTGGGGGCTGCAAAGTGTATTGGACCTAAACTCCCACCATGCCTGACTGGCTCAGGCCTTTTCCTTACTTTCCTCTGGCACTTTTGAGTCTCGGAATGTTCGCGTTGGCTGGCCAATGGGAGTTGTTTATGCAAATAACCCCACAGTGGGAGCCAATCCGAAAGCTGCCACATGTCCTTCCGCCCTTCCGCCCTCCGGACACATACAAACATTCAGCTTTATTAAGGTATACAGATACAGAAGAAGATATGGACCCTGATGGGCTCTCAATGGGATGCTGCCCTATTTTGTTGGTTTTGAAATACAGTGTTTGTATTAAGTTCTGTAGCTTCCATGAAAAGGAACAAAATCTGGTTACCGGTATTAAAATAAAACACCAGAATCAAGACAGTAAATAAGAAACACCTCCCAGAAACAAGGGAACCCCAGGCAGCAAGCAGTGAGCATCTCCCAAACAGAGGGTGCCTCCAGGAAACAGAGGGCAGGCCACCTCCATGCAAATCCCCTCACTGATTGACTTTACAAACTTCATGACTTCTCAATGCTATTCAAGCTGGCTCATTACAACATCCACACTTGCGCACAACTGGCAAGGGTCCTCCTTTCTCCCACCGCGGACATTATTCCACATATATATATATATATATATATATATATATATATATATACATACATACATACATACATACACTCCACTTGCCTCACTGCCAACAGAATCTCTGAGTGTGTCATAGAATCCTAGAGTTGGAAGAGACCTCGAGGGCCATCCAGTCCAACCCCCTGTGAAGAAACAGGAAAATCAGTCAGAGTATCCCTGACAGATGGCCAAAGAAGGAGCCTCCACCACACCCCAGGGCAGAAAGTTCCACTCATGTACAACTCTAACAATCAGGAAGTTCTTCCTAATGTTCTGATGGAATCTCCTATCTAGGAGTTTGAAGCCATTGTTCCACTTCCTAGTCTCCAGGGCAACGGAAAACAAGCTTGCTCCCTCCTCCCTATAACTTCCTCTCAATATATTTATACATGGCTATTATGTCTCCTCTCAGCCTTCTCTTCTTCAGGCTAAACATGCCTAGCTCTTTAAGCCGCTCCTCATAGCACTTGTTCTCCAGACCCTTGATCATGTTAGTCACCTTCCTCTGGACACATTCCAGCTAGTCAACATCTCCCCGGAGGCTCGGGGTGGTTTATATATGAGATAGAAGGAATACAACATAATACTGTATATCAGAACAAGAACTTATTTGGTTTTGTTTTAATTTTATTGTATTACGTTTTAATTCTGTGCTCTCTCGGATTGTCCCTTTGTCAGCCACCTTGAGTCCCTTCGAGGAGATGGAAGTGGGGTAAAAAAATAAAATAATAATTGTTGTTATTCTCTTCCAGATGCAAATCCTCCCACCAAAAGCCCTCCTCCGCTATGATTGGCTGGCCTCTGACCCAAGGGGAGGGGTGTTTTTGAGACTCCCAAGTGGGGAGGGGAGTGTAGGCATGCCCGGTGCATGGCAGCGTGGTGCACAAGTGCGGGGTGAGGGAGAGTGTGCAAGGCTGGAGGGAGGCTCTTGCCAGCAAGTCCCTTCAATGCATGGCGGTTCTGTGTGGGAAGTTTGGCCCAGTGCTATCATTGGTGGGGTTCAGAATGCTCTTTGATTGTAGGCAAACTATAAATCCCAGCAACTACAAATGCCAAGGCCTATTTTCCCCAAACTCCACTTGTGCCCACATTTGCTCTCCTTCTCTAGACACCTTCCATCTTGTTCCATCTTGCATTGCTAGATCCGTCATTTCCAAAGTGGGCGCTACCGCTCCCTGGGGTGTGCTGGAGCGATCCTGGTGGGTGGTGATGGCCACCTGGGTTGGCCCCACCCCCTCCAAAATGGCTGCCAACCAAACAGCTCCTGCTCGGTATGGACTCAGGCTGCTGCTGTCCTGTGCCACCCTCTTCTCGCCCCCTTCGAGGCCTCCGCCGCTGGTGGAAGCCTCGAAGGTGGGTGAGAGAAGCGTGGGGCAGTGGCAGCAGCAAACCTTGCCTTCGCCCTTCTTCTCTGGGCTCTTCTTCCTCCTCCTCTCCATTTGGGGACCTGCAAACACAGAAGAGGAGCAGGAGGAATACTCCTGAGAAGGAGGAGGGCAGGCCTCGCTGCTGTGCCCCACGTCGTGCTTTTCTCACCGCTCTTTGAGGCCTCCGAAGCCTCGAAGAGTGACAAGAGGAGCACAGGGCGTCCCTCATCCTTTTCCTCTGTGCTCTTCTTCCTCCTCTCCAGTCTCTTCCACCAGCGCCTCCAAACAGGGATGAGAGGAGGGCAGGCCGTGCTGCTGTGCTTTTCCCTCCACCCTTTGAAGAATCCACCACAACCTACGTATCGGGTATTTCACAGCGCTCCCCAGATTGTTTGTGAACTACATCTCTCCTAAATCACTGTGAATTTCTCCCAAACCTCTCCAGAATTTTCTGTTGGCCATGGGAGTTCTATATCCCAAATTTGGTTCAATTCCGCTTTGTTGGTGTTCAGAATGCTCTTTGATGGCAAGTGAACTATAACTCCCAAGTAACTGCAACTCCCAAATGTCTGGATCTATTTTCCCTAAAGTCCACCAGTGTTCAAATTTAGGCATAATGAGTACTCATGCTAAGTTTGGTCCAGATCCATAGGGTCTCAGTTCTCTCCAGATGTAAATGAACTACATCTCCCCTAAATCACTGCCAATTCCTCCCAACGTTCTCCAGTATTTTCTGTTGGTCATGGGAGTTCTGTGTGCCAAGTTTGGTCCAGTTCTGTAATTTGTGGGGGATCTCAGTGGTCTGTGGAATTCTGGATGTAGGTGAACTACAACTCCCAAACTCAAGCTCAATGCCCACCAAACTCTTTTTTTCTGTTGGTAGTGGGGGTTCTGTGTGCCAAGTTTAGTTCAGTTCCATCGTTGGTGGAGCGCAGAATGCTCCTTGATTGTAGGTGAACTATAAATCCCAGCAACTATAATTCCCAAATGTCAAGGTCTATTTTCCCCAAACTCCACCAGTGTTCACACTTGGGCATATTGAGTTTCTGTGCCAGGTTTGGTCCAGATCCATCATTGTTTGAGTCCAAAGTGCATTCTGGATGTAGGAGAACTACAACTCCCAAACTCAAGCTTAATGCCCATCAAACCCTTTTTTTTGTTGTAGTGGGGGGTTTAGTTGAATTCCATCATTGGTGGGCCTCAAGGGGCTCCTTGATTCTAGGTGAACTATAAATCCCAGCAACTACAATTCCCAAATTTAAGGTCTATTTTCCCCAAACTCCACCAGTGTTGACACTTGGATATATTGAGTTTTTGTGCCAGGTTTGGTCCAGATCCATCATTGTTTGAGTCCAAAGTGCATTCTGGATGTAGGTGAACTACAACTCCCAAACTCAAGCTCAATGCCCACCAAACCCTTTTTTTCTGTTGGTAGTGGGGGTTCTCTGTGCCAAGTTTGGGCCAAATTCTCTCGTTGGTGGAGCTCAGAATGCTCCTTGATTGTAGGTGAACTACAAATCCCAGCAACTACAACTCCCAAATGACAAGACCCTACCAGGAAGGTTGAGAAAGGCCCCTTGAAGTACCTTCTGTCCTCATTCCAGGCAGGCCACAGGCACTCCTGCTGCTCTCCCAATCCGGAAATGGGCTGAAGGGAATGACGTCGCCCGCCCCCGCCCCCTCATTAGCATCCCTTTCCCTTCCGAGGAAGCCTCGGCGCCTTGGACTCCACCTCCCAGGATGCCTGCCCGCCCACCGAAGCAGCCGAGGCTTCTGGGAATTGGAGTCCACACAAAGGCCTGTCTCCTGGTGACGTCACTTTCAGAAGGGTGGGACAGAGCTGTCCTTTTGAACTCTCTTGGCGGGAAGGAGAGGCCCACGAGAGGGAGAGCCAAGGGAAGAAGGAGTACCCTTGGAGGTGGGATTCTGGGCAGGGAGGGAAGGGAAGGAAGGGAAGGGAAAGGAGGAGCCTTTCCTCCTTTCCCTGTAAATAAATAAACCGCTTGCTGCAAATATCTATCTATGTATATAATAAAAGTCAGTGTTTGCGGGCGGTGGGTGGGTGGTGCGACCGAGCGAATATGTGCCAGCGTTTCGATTGGTTGCAACTGTGGGATTATTTGCATAAATGGCTGTGACTGGCCAGCCTCCCAACATTCCAACACAGCACAGAGAGGGAAGGGAAGGGCCTGAGGCTGGAGTTGAAGTTAGCCAGTTGACAGTTTTTTTCTGTTGGAAGTGGAGTGTTCAGTACCTTCACCCAATACACTTCTAAGGTGACTCAGAGGGAAAGCAAAAGGCCTCAGGCAATGACGGATCAGGACCAAACATGGCAAACAAGGGACCAAGGGCCCACTTCAACACCTGTTGTGGTTTAGGGCAGGATGGGCCACGAATGATGGGATTTGCAGTACCTTCGCCTCATTCATTTCCCAAACAACACTGTAGCCCCTATACATCACAGACCAGACCCAAAATTGTCAGCAAGGCTTCCTTAGCTTGTTTTTCCTGACTAGGCCTCAGCTCATGGGATATTGTTAGGCTTCCTCAACTTGATTTTCCTGACTAGGCCCCCAACAATGACAGAACAAGACCAAACTTGGCACACAGACCGCCCCAAGATGCAGTTTGAGGAAGAATGGACCATGGATGATGGGACTTGCAGTACTTTAATTCACTTCCTTAGAGCACTGTGGCCCACACCAATGACGAACTATTGCACAAATTGCCTTCCTCAAAGAACCCGGGCACCGCTGGGTTCCCAAGCTAGTATATCTATAAATAAATAAAATTTAGGGGAGAGGGGCCTATTGTGGGGTGTCAGGAAGGAGAGGTTTGGTTAAGCCTTCCTTAACGGCAGAAAGGGCTGAATTGGGTGGCCTTGAGGGGAGATTACAAGCAGCTATAGAATAAAAGGACTGGTAGTGTAACTCCCAAACTAAGTCAACAAACTGGAAGTGGGAGGATCCATTCAGAAACGTGGATGGAAAATGGGTTTAATTAATGGGTGTCATGACTCATACCATAAACATCAACATGGGACAGACAAAATTTAGGGGAGACTATTATGCCAGAACATTAGGCTGAGACAATCCAGGAAGCAATAAAGGACTGTTTGTACTTAGCGCATTGGACCTTTTAAAAACGATAGTTAGACATTAGAACAAAAGGTTAACAGCACAATTGATGAACCCATGAATTCAGGTGGGTTTTTATTTTCAGAATGGGAGATCGGAGATTTGCATACGGGATCTTTGGTGCAGCTGGCTGGGTGTCAGCTGCATTAAGATCACTACTGACTGAAAGGTCATGAGTTCAAAGCCAGCCCTGGTCGGAGTGAGCTTCTGACCAATTGTGTAGCTTGTTGTCAACCTTTGCAACCCGAAAGACAGTTGCATCTGTCAAGTAGGAAATTTAGGTACCACCTATGTGTGGGGAGGCTAATTTAACTAATTTACGAGGTCATACAAAATATCCAGCAAAGAATGCGAGCAATGCAGAAGTACTTCATCAGTGTCGCAGATGGACGGTGAAGCGACAGCTCCCCTGGTGGCCAGAAAAGTGGAATGTTATATAGCCTCTGATTGCCTGTCTATATGTGTTGTATGTCTATGGCATTGAATATTTGTCATGTATGTGTACATTGTAATCCACCCTGAGTCCCCTGCGGGGTGAGAAGGGCGGGATATAAATACTGTAAATAATAAGAAATAATTTATATTTTATAAATCTGATAGTGTTATAATTGATATGTCTTCTGTGGGCTGTTTCTACTGTTTGTCAACAAATAAAGTACATTTGAATGAGATTCTTGTTTGAAACAATAGACTGCCCTCAATCCTGATAATGGGTTGGAATAGGTTTGATTGCAAACAAGATGGAGGGAATCTGCTACCGAGCACAATTCAAAATGCAGGCTTTAGCTGATAAAACCCTAAACGGTTCCAGCCTAACTTACCTGCCCGAACGGATTTCCCCCTATGAACCATCTCGGGGAGGCCCTGGTCTCTGTCCCGCCTCCTTCGCAGGCATGACTGGAGGGAGTGAGAAACAGGGCCTTCTCGGTGGTAGCCCCTTGGCTGTGGAACTCCCTCCTCGGCGATGTTAGATCACCCCCTTACCTCATGACCTTCAAAAAAGAGAGTACAAACGTGGCCCTGGGACCAAGCCTTCAGAGAAGAACCATACTGCAATAGATTAATTGGAATTACAGTATGTGCCATGACAATAGGAATGATCTAGACCAGTGTTTCTCAACCTGGGGGTCGGGACCCCTTGGGGGGTCGTGAGGGGGTGCCAGAGGGGTCGCCAATGACTCTCAGAAAACATAGTATTTTTGTTGGTCATGGCGGTTCTGTGTGGGAAGTTTGACCCAATTCTATCATTGGTGGGGTTCAGAGTGCTCTTTGATTGTAGGTGAACTATAAATCCCAGCAATTAGAACTCCTAAATGTCAAGGTCTATTTTCCCCAAATTCCACCAGTGTTCACATTTGGGCATATTTAATATTCGTGCCAAGTTTGGTCCAGATCCATCATTGTTTGAGTCCACAGCACTCTCTGTATGTAGGTGAACTACAACTCCAAAAACTCAAGGTCAATGCCCACCAAACCCTTCCAGTATTTTCTGTTGGTCATGTGTGCCAAGATTGGTCCAATTCCCCCATTGGTGGTGGTCAGAATGCTTTCTGATTGTAGGTAACTATAACTCCCAGCAACTACAACTCCCAAATGACAATATCAATCCCCCCAGCTCCACCTCACCAGCATTCAAGTTTGGGTGCATCAGGTATTTGTGCCAAATTTGGTCCAGAATATACATCCTGCATATCAAATATTTACATTATGATTCGTAACAAAATTACAACAAAAGTCGCAAAATTACAGTTATGAAGTAACAACAAAAATAATTTTATGGTTGGGGGTCACCACAACATGAGGAACTGTATTAGGGGTCGCGGCATTCGGAAGGTTGAGAAACACTGATCTAGACTATGATTGCGGATTGCATGGTTAATAGTGATAGTAACTTTTATAATGTTTTAATGTATTTAATTTTGATTTTTAAATTTAATTTAAGCGTATTTTAATTGTATAACTGTGGTTAAGGCATTGAATTTTTTCCTATCTGTAAGCCGGCTTGAGTCCCCTTCAGGGTAGAGAAAGGCGGGGATATAAATATCGTAGATAAATAAATAAATCTGGGAAGTGGGGGGTAGGGTTGCCACCTGTCCCGTATTATACAGGACATCCCGTATTTGCTCTGAATTTTGTGTCCTATACTTTCAGCTCCTGTCCCGTATTGACAGGACAGGTGGCACCAGGAGGCGAGGCCGGGCCAGCAGTGAGCGCCACCGCACCACCAGCAGCTTCTCCGCAGCGCTTGCGCTTGCTCGCCTCACACTCATTCACAGGCACGGCAGGCAGCAGAGCAGCCCCAGCAGCGGCACACCTGCCCGGCCACAGGCGGTGCATTGCTGCGCCACCAGGCCAGCATCCACCTTCTTCCTGGCCTGCTCTATGCCGGGTTTCACTCAGGTCAGCTAATGAGAGCAGGCCACCACGGAGCGTGCGCACGGGAGAGAGGTGAGAGCAGCAGAGACAACACAAGGCTGAGCTGAGAGCAGGTCGACACCGAGAGAGCAAGAGAGAGAGATCCAGGCCCAGAGCCGAGAGAAGATTCCATTCAAAGTGTTGGAACTTAGCAGGGAGCAGGTCAGTGGGGCTCACTGCCTTTCGGAGGGTGCTTTAGGAATTTGCCCATTTTTTCTTGCAACCCCAACCATTGCAGGAAAAAATGGGCAGCATACCATTTAATTCCCTGACAGAAACAAGGGGGGGCGCGCGGCGGACGACGGGGAGCTAGCGAACAGCTCAAACAAAAGCAATGATTTCCATTTAATTCCCAATTTATAAAGTGTTAAAGCAAAGGCAAAATCTCTCTGTGTAAAAAAAAAAAAAATCAAAAAAATCTGCCTGGTTCCTAAAGCTGAGCCTGACACAACTCTCAAACTTCAAACTGACAGAAACCTTTCTCTATAACAGAGATCCTCCTTTTCTCTATAAGGGGGAGCCATGTGGATCCATCCCTTTTACAGAGAGAATGCAAGCTCCTGCCTTGGCTCCTCTCTTTGGCCAAAAAAGGGTGCCTACCCCCCTGACCTAGAGCAGTGTTTCTCAACCAGTGTGCCGGGGCACACTAGTGTGCCGTGAGCGATCCTAAGGTGTGCCGTGGGAAATTGGAACCTTGGGGGAGTCTAGTGTGTTGAAGTATAAAAACCCTAAGAAACGTACCTCGATAAAGGCACAATATTACAAACACCCCCCTCCCCACCTGTTGTCTACTTGGTCTCTCCCTCTCCATGCATTGGGAAGGCCCGCCTCCCTTTCCCCAAGTAGAGACCTCCTCTTGCCTCCTGGGGGTTCTGTGTGGGAAGTTTGGCCCAGTTCTATCATTGGTGGGGTTCAGAATGCTCTTTGATTGTAGGGGAACTATAAATCCCAGCAACTACAACTCCCAAATGCCAAGGTCTATTTCCCCTGAACTCCATCTGCGTTCATATTTGGGCATATTGAGTATTCATGCCAAGTTTGGTCCTGATCCAACATTGTTTGAGTCCACAGTGCTCTCAGGATATAGGTGAACTACAACTCCAAAACTCAAGGTCAATGCCCACCAAACCCTTGCAGCATTTTGTCTTGGTTATGGGAGTTCTGTGTGGGAAGTTTGTGTCGTTCTGCCATTCCTGCCAGGATATCTATGTTGAGTTCATCGAAACCGGCCCAGGTTTCACACTGAGTGTATAAATACATTTAAAAACATATTAACTATATGTATTACTGTGTTAGAGTGTCATTTTGTGTCATTTTGGTTGGTGGTGTGCCCCAGGATTTTGCAAATGTAAAAGGTGTGCCGCAGCTCAAAAAAGGTTGGGAAACACTGACCTAGAGAATCCAGGTTTAGATGCATAGTGTTAAGCCGAAGGCATGAACCACATTACTTACTGCTGGGTTTTCCATTATAGGCCAACAGTAAGTGCTTTATTGTAAAATTTGCTGGTGTATGTGATCCAATCCTCTACTGCAGGGGTCGGGAACCTTTTTGACTCAGCCATGAAAGCAAAATATTTAGAAATTTATTTCAGTGAGAGCCATATAATATATAAAATATAGTTTAAGACTACATTCAACTAAATGTGAGTATATACATACATACATACTATGAGAAAAGGATTCCCCCGGCAGAATGAGGGGACACTTCAGACCTGGCTCTGCAAAAGACATGCTCAGGACTCTGGGAAGGAAGAGAAGGTGGAAGGAAGGGGGAAAGAAAGACAGAGGAAATAAAGGAGGGAGGGGGAGAGGAAGAAAGAAATGAAGAACAAACTATGGAAAAGGGAGAAAAGAAAAGCAGGAGAGAGACAAGGAGGGGGAAAGAAAGAAGGAAATGGGAAGGGAGGAAAGGGTGGGGAAAAGAAAGGAAAGGGAGTGAGGAAAAAGTAAAATGAAGGGAAAAGAAGAAAAGAAAGAAGGGGAGAGGGAAGTGAAAAGAAAGGGAAGAGAAGGAAAGGAAGAGTTGGGGGGAAAAGGAGGGAAAATGGAGGAAAGAAGGAAGGGGAGAGAGTGAGGGAAAAGGAAAGGGTGAAGGGGGAGAAAGGAAGGAAAAGGAAGGGAGAATGGAGGAAAAAAGGAAGGAGAGAGGGGAGGAAAAGGAAGGGGAGAAGGAAAGGGTGAAGGGGAAAAAGGAAGAGGAAGGAAGAGGGAGAATGGAGGGAAAAGGAAGGAAAGGGTGAAGGGGGAGGAAGGAAGAGGGAGAGCCAGATGCAATCATGAAAAGAGCCACATCTGGCTCGCGAGCCATAGGTTCCCTAACCCTGCTCTACTGTAATGCAGTCCCTGCGAACTTCTCCAAAATTGAAACTGAGCCATTGTACTGCCATTATAAAGCTAGTAGTAGTAGTAGTAGTAGTAGTAGTAGTATATGTAGTACATAGAGTACAATGCATTAGGTATGCCAAAACATGCAGAAACATACTATGTACTGTTAAGAGGGTGTAAATCAGTTTATTTTACGAATTTCAATCATAATCTTCTGTTAATAAAACTATTTCTACCTAGCGTGTGATTTTCAAGTTTTTATGAAGTGTCCCTTATATTTGTGGAAAATCCCGTATTTTGAGGTAAATGCCCCTTATTTCTTATATCAAAAAGCGGCAACCCTAGCGGGGTTAGATTGACTTCAGATACAGCCTGGCCTTTGGAGAGATGGGGCCAAAGAAACCGCCCCAATGTGCTTCCTCCTACTCCCTTTATCTATTTGGTCTCCCTTCCTGAATAAGAGTAGGCAGCGAGGAGACATGATAGCCATGTATAAATACGTATGGGGAAGTCATAAGGAAAAGGGAGCAAGCTTGTTTTCTGCTGCCCTGGAGACTAGGACGCAAAACAATGTCTTCAAACTACAAGAAAGGATATTCCGCCTGAACATTAGGAAGAACTTCCTCACTGTGAGAGCCGTTCAGCAGTGGAATTCTCTGCCCCAGAGTGTGGTGGAGGCTCCTCCATATTATTATCCTTCCTATACAGATCTTCTGTATAGTCTCGCCACCTTCTCTTCATCTCCTATTAGGTCCCTGGCATCTTTGTTTTTGACCATGCCCATTTTTGCCTGACATTTACCTCCAATGTTTCTAATTTTCTGGAAGTGGTCTCTTGTCCTTTTGCCTGAGGGAAAATGAGCTTCTATTGTGGTATGTATTATGATTGTATTTTGCAAGAGTGAAATATAATTTTGGGTTATGATTATGGTTGCCCTATACTGTTTATATATTACGAGCTTGGGGACCCGGCGGTGCCCGGGTTATTTGAGAAAGGCATTGTGTGCCAAGGTTGGTCTTTGGTACTTCAAGTCCCATCATCCATGGTCCACCCTCCTGTAAACTGTAGAAGGATGGAGACTGGGTCATGGGGGCACAGGGGGCCAAGTGTAGTCTTTTTAGGTCTTTGTTCAGGGCTGCAGTGGTCTGTGGGAAATGAAGGCTTTGAAAGTACTACAAATCCCATAATCCATGGAGGTACCTCAAGTCCCACTCTTCTCCATACAGCAGTAGAATGCAGTGTGGGTCATAGGGGCACTGTGTGTCAAGCTTGGTATTGCATTGGGCCTCTGTGTGGCAAGTGTGGTCCTGATCCGTCATTGGTGTGGGCCACTGTGCTCTAAGCAAGTGAGTTAAAGTACTGCAATTTCCGTCATCCATGGTGCATCCTACCTCAAACTGCACCAAGATTTAGAGTGCATCTTGGGGGGGTCTGTGGGCCAAGTTTGGTCTTGTTCTGTCATTGTTGTGGACCTAGTCAGGAAAATGAAGTTGAGGAAGCCTTACTGTCAAATCTGGTTGTGGCCTAGTCAGGATAATCAAGTAGAGGAAGCCTTACTGTCAAATCAGGTTGTGGCCTAGTCTGGGAAATTAAGTAGAGGAAGCCTTACTGGCAAATCAGGTTGTGGCCTAGTCTGGGAAATTAAGTAGAGGAAGCCTTACTGTCAAATCAGGTTGTGGCCTAGTCTGGGAAATTAAGTAGAGGAAGCCTTACTGTCAAATCAGGTTGTGGCCTAGTCTGGGAAATTAAGTAGAGGAAGCCTTACTGGCAAATCAGGTTGTGGCCTAGTCTGGGAAATCAAGTAGAGGAAGTCTTACTGCCAAATCAGGCTAAGGCCTAGTTGGTTAAATCAGCTGAAGGAAGTCTTTTTTTAAAGTGCACTCTCTGGCACCTTTGAGATTTTGGATGTTGGAATGTTGGCCATGCAGTGTCCGTTATGCAAATTTTCCCTCAGTGGCAACCAATATCCTCTGTCTGGTGCCTTAGAGGGTTGGAGTTCTGAGGTTGGCCAGTCAGAGCCATTTATGCAAATAATCCCGGAGTGGCAGCCAATCGAAACGCTGGCACATATTCCTCCCGTCACTCAGCCCACCCGCCCACCGCCCGCAAACACTGATTTTTATTATATGTAATAGATGTTACCTCTTAGGACAAGAACTTGTATTATGGATATCTAAGCCTTGATAAAGATCCCGAAACGGATTAACTGCGGCCCCGATGCTTTAGGATTACCTTTCCATCGGCTTGCCTTCCATCGGATCTCTTCTCGGAGCCTGGATGTTTTTGGCTCCGGTTCTTGCTCTTTGGAATTGACTTCTGCCTATGCGGGCACATTTATCTACACCCGTATCCCTTGGATTACCTATTCCCTGGATTACAAAATATTACTTGATTGAACTATGAATGTATAGACCACTTTGGTCTTGTGCAGACCTGGGACTCTCTTGATTGAACTCTTGAATGATATTGCGTCTCTCCTGGCTGCACCCGGATACGGTAATGTGTATGATAATGCCCAGTATTAATATGATATCTCTCTATATAAATTTTGACACGTCGTGCATCCCGGCAAATAGACAGCTAAACTATAAGCCGCAGAAGCACGAAAATCGGCAACACATTCCACCATACCACGAGGTACCTATATGGCCAAAAAAACCCCACCCTAGATACCTCGCAACACCACTAAACACAAGCCCCAAAAATCGGGCAACGGAACTGGCATCCCTGCCTCTTCGCTGCCAGCGCGCGTTTCGAACGTTCGCGCATGGCAGCCAGAGCACAGCGACCCGATTCCACAGATGGCACCTACGCTCCTTCCCCCCCCCCCCCAACTGAAAATAAACACCTTACCACGCGCAGGAGGAGCATGCCGAGCCAGGGGCAGGGAAGGAGAGAAGCCGTCGGAGCCAGGAAGGCCCTGGTAGGAGCAGGCCGAGCTGGGGGCGGGTTAGGCCATGGCGGCAGCGGAGCCGGCGAGGAGGACGAAGCAGAGGAGGGAGGAGGCAGAGGAGGAAGCGGAGGAGGGAGGAGGCAGAGGAGGAGGAAGCAGCAGCAGCAGCTCCACCTCCTCCTCCCTGACCAGCCCCCTCCCTCGCAAGGTGGGTCTGCGCGGCCTACACCTCACCTGGCACCCCGGCTCTGCTTCCCTCCCTCGGCGGCTTCCTTGCTACGCGAAGGGAGGAGGTGAAATGGCGGGCAGGAAGGAAGGAGGCGGAGTCTGCCTGGCAACAGGTGGAGGGAGGGGGCGGGGCCTGGCTGGCCTGCTGCTTCCTGGTTGGCGCCACCGCTGCCCTGGCCACGCCCACGGTCCTCCTCCTGCGCACATAGAGAGGCCCCTCCCTCCTTCCTCGCCTTGGCCTTCCCGACAGGAGTGCGGGCGGGGCCCGGATGGCTTCCCGATCCGATTGGCGGCGCTTGCCCTTGGCCCCTCAGCCTGATTGGCGCCGCCACTCCCGCCCTTGGCTATGCCCCACCTTTCCCTTCCTCCCTCCTTTTGGGGGCGTGACCTGCGTTTCCAAAGGTTTCGTGGTGGGACCGGAAGGCGTTCATGTCTGGCCATGCGCCCTGCCTGGACAAGAGGTTCCGGCGGCATTCTCTCCTGGCAGGCAGGCTCCCCACTCAATCCCTCCCTTGGCAACCAGGCCAGAAGGGCTCCTGCGGTGGAAGGAAGGAAGGAAGGAAGGAAGGAAGGAAGGAAGGAAGGAAGGAGGAAAGGGAAGAGAAGGAATGCAAGCAGGAAGGGGGGGAAGGTAAGAGAGGAGGAAGGAGAGAAGAAAAAGAGGAAGGAGAGAAAAGGAGGAAGAGAAGGAATGCAAGCAGGAAGGGGGGAGAAAGCTAAGAGAGGAGGAAGAGACAGAGAAAGACAGAGAGAGAAAGAGAGACCGAGAGAGAGAATGAGAGAGAGGGAAAGAGATACACAGAAAGACAGAGAGAGGGAAAGAGAGAGAAAGATACAGAGAAAGAGAGACAGAGAGAGAAAGAGAGAGAAAGAAAGAGAATACACACACATATATACATAAAGACATGCACAACATGAATTGATGGAAGGAAGGAGGGGAAAACAGACAGGAAAAGATAGGAGGAAGGATGGATGGGAGGAAGAAAGGAGGGGAGAAAAAAGCAAGAAAATAGGAAGGCTAGCAGGAAGGATGGGAAGGGGAAAGGAAAGAAAGGATGGAGGGAAGGAAGGAAGGAAAGAAGGAGGGGAGAAGAAAGGAACACATACACACACACAGATATACACGCATATACATATACAAACACACATATACATAAGTACACACATACACACATATACATAAGAACACACACATATGCACACACACACACATGTACACATGTACACAAATCCATATATATACATACATACACACACAAAACACATATATACACGACTGGGCCACAGGAAAGATAAAAAGCCACACCAAAGCGTGGCCGGGTCAGCTAGTTGAGAATATAATTTTGGAATGATTTATTTGTGCTGACCTCTTTGTATACTATTGCTGAACCCTAACCCTGACTTTTAGATAGCAGGTCATTCACAAATGGACATTGTTATTTATATAGATAAGTTGGCATTCTTGGTGGAGATATTAACTCCCAAAAATGCGAGCTTTTGCACAAGTGAAACAGCGAGTGGAAAGGGGAGGTCTGGTCTCCGAGAGGGCCCCTCTATCTTGTGGGGTCCCCCAGGGGGCCATACTTTCCTCTCTGTTATTGAACATCTACATGCGACCACTTGCTGGGCTGGTTCAAAGTTTCGGGCTGGAATGTTATCAGTACGCTGATGACACCCAGCTTGTTCTGAAGATGGAAGGCCGGACGGACTCCGTACCCTCTTGTTTCCATCAGTGCCTTGAGGCCGTCACTGGATGGCTGCATGCCAGTAGATTGAGGGTGAATCCAGCAAAGACGGAGATACTGTGACTGGGTCGACCGGATTGTGGGGTGGTCCAGTTCCCACCCTGGATGGTGAGGCACTTTGCCCGTCATCATCAGTAAAAAGCCTGGAGGTTGTTTTTGACCCTTTGCTGTCTATGCAGGCCCAGGTCTCCACTGTCAGCAAAACCACCTTTTTCCACCTGCGACAGGCTAGGCGGCTGGCCCCCTACTTATCTAGAGACGACCTAGCCACAGTTATCCAAGCCACAGTCATCTCAAGGATAGACTACTGTAACGCCCTTTACATTGGCCTGCCCTTGTCCGTGATCTGGAAGCTTAAGCTCGTCCAGAACGCCGCTGCTCGACTCCTCGCTGGAGTGCCAGTGAGGAGCCACATAACTCCCATCTTACAGCAGCTCCCGGTCGAGCACCGGATCACTTTCAAGGTGATGGTGTTAACCTTCAAGGCTTTATATGGTCTGGGGCCGATGTATCTGAGGGACCGTCTCACCCCCTATCAACCCAAGAGATCACTCCGCTCTGAAGATCTGAATCTCCTCGAGGTGCCTGGTGTCAAGACCATCCATCTGGCCTCGACCTGGCATAGGGCCTTCTCTGTGGTGGCTCCAACTATCTGGAATACTCTGCCAGCTGAAGTGCGTGCCCTGCAAGATCTCCTTGCCTTTCGCAGGGCCTGTAAAACCTCTCTTCAAACTGGCATTTAGTTGCTGATTTTTGTAATCCTGCAGAGTTAGTTTTAGTTTAAATTTAGAATAGTTCATTTGATGTTTTTGTCTGTTTTATGCTTGTGATTGTGAGCCGCTCCGAGCCCTCGGGAAATGGCGGCATACAAGAATGATAAATAAATAAATAAATAAACCTGGAAGCCCAGTCTCTCACTCAAACAAGTTTTTAATTCCTAATTGGAAAGTCTGGAAAAGACTTAACAGACCCCGCGAGCTATAGACCAATCGCGCTGCTGAACGCGGATTATAAAATCGTCGCAACAATAACTTCACAGAGGCTTAAAAGATTTTTAAACGAATGGATACACAAAGATCAAAAGGGCTTTCTGCCAATAAGACACTTGAAAACAAATATACACAACATGATCAATGTGATAGAATATTATAACAACAATATCAATAAGAAGGTCGCTCTGTTATTCCTGGATGCGGAAAAGGCATTCGACAGGACGAATTGGGATTTTTTAAGAACGTTTATTAAAAGAAATTGACATAGGCCACCAATTAAGTAATACAATCAAAGCAATTTATAGCGAACAAAAAGCTAGGGTGATAGTAAATAAAAATAAACCTTTTTGTATACAAAAGGGGGTTCGGCAGGGCTGTCCGCTGTCACCTCTCCTTTTAATTATGATGCTGGAGGTTCTTCTGGCAGATATTAGAAAGAACGAAAAATTGAAGGGTCTCAAAATAAAAAAAATGATTCACTTAAAACGCAGGCCTTTGCGGACGACCTGGCGCGAATAGTGGAAGATCCAAAAGCAACAATAACAGATTGGTTGGAGAAAATAGAGGAGTTTGGTAACCTGGCTGGTTTCAAAATTAACAAAGACAAAACACAGATGCTAGGTATGAATTTATCTGAGGCTGAGAAGGTTGACCTGTCGTCTAGGAGGGGTTTAACCGTAACAAAGAAGGTGAAGTATCTAGGAGTAAACATAACAACAAAAAAACCTCCAAATTATACAAGAATAACTATGTGGGAGTATGGAAAAATATCAAGAAAGATTTTGAAAAATGGTCAAAGCTGAATCTGTCAACTCTTAGGGAAAATTGCAACAGTAAAAATGATGGTTCTTCCCAAGATGAACTTCTTGTTTTCAACACTCCCCATCATCAAAAAGGACTCCCAATGTAACCTTTGGTCTAGGGCAGTGTTTCCCAACCAGTGTGCCGGGGCACACTAGTGTGCCGTGAGCTATCATCAGGTGTGCCATGGAAAATTGGAACCTCCGGGGGGGGGGGGGAGTCTAGTGTGTTGAAGTATAAAAACCCTAAGAAACCTACCTCTATAAAGGCACAAAATTACAACCACCCCCCTCCCCACCCGTTGTCTACTTGGTCTCTCCATCTCCATGCATTGGGAAGGCCCGCCTCCCTTTCCCTAAGTAGAGACCTCCTCTTGCCTTCTGGGGCTTCTGTATGGGAAGTTTGGCCCAGTTCTACCATTGGTGGGGTTTACAATGCTCTTTGATTGTAGGGGAACTATACATCCCAGCAACTACAACTCCCAAATGTCAAGGTCTATTTCCCCTGAACACCATCTGTGTTCACATTTGGGCATATTGAGTATTCATGCCAAGTTTGGTCCTGATCCAACATTGTTTGAATCCACAGTGCTCTCTGGATATAGGTGAACTACAATTCCAAAACTCAAGGTCAATGCCCACCAAACTCTTACAGCATTTTCTCTTGGTTATGGGAGTTCTGCGTGGGAAGTTTGTGTCTTTCTGCCATTCCTGCCAGGAGATCTATGTTGTGTTCATCGAAACAGGCCCAGGTTTCACACTGAGTGTATAAATACATTTAAAAACATATTAACTATATGTATTACTGTGTTAGAGTGTCATTTTCTGTCATGTTGGTTGGTGGTGTGCCCCAGGATTTTGTAAATGTAAAAAGTGTGCCGCGGCTCAAAAAAGGTTGGGAAACACTGGTCTAGGGACATATCCAGATTTATCTGGAGCGGTAAGAAGCCAAGGGTTAGAATGAAGATCCTACAAGAAAATAAAGAAAATGGCGGATTGGGAGTTCCAAATTTAAAAACATACTTTGAAGCCAATTGCCTCACATGGTTGGGAACCTGGTGTAAACTAGAAGACAACAGACTATTGAATTTAGAGGGATTTAATTTAAAATATGGCTTTCACGGGTACTTGGGCTATGACAAAATCAAGGTGGATGCAATCTTTAAAAACCATTATGTCAGAGATGTTTTAATGAAGGTTTGGAGTAAGTATCACCAAAAAATATTATTTAAAAAACCCCGACATAGCTGTCACCTTCAGAAGCCTTCAGAATAAGGCAATCAGACGATACCAAATGGTATTCCTACAAAGATTTAGTATATTGGAACGACCTAAAGTACACCCTGAAATCCAAAGAGCAACTAGTACAAGAAAACAAAGAGGTGAACTGGTTTCCCTATCTGCAATTATGTGAAAAAATTAAAATAGATGAGAAGAGAGGCTTTGAAGACAACCACAGCGATTTGGAAGATGTTCTCTTAGGCCCCGATAAGAATTCGGTGGGTAAATTATATAGAATCATTTCCCAAAACGATCGAAAACCAAAAGAATATACAGGTCCTTCTCAAAAAATTAGCATATAGTGCTAAAGTTCATTATTTTCCATAATGTAATGATAAAAATTAAACTTTCATATATTTTCGATTCATTGCACACCAACTGAAATATTTCAGGTCTTTTTTTGTTTTAATACTGATGATTTTGGCATACATATCTCAAAAAATTAGCATATTCCATCTGACCAAATATGCTAATTTTTTGAGACAGTATTTTTGGGTTTTCAGGAGCTGTATGCCAAAATCATCAGTACAAAACAAAAAAAGACCTGAAATATTTCAGTTGGTGTGCAATATATGAAAGTTCAATTTGTATCATTACATTATGGAAAACAATGAACTTTAGCACTATATGCTAATTTTTTGAGAAGGACCTGTATGAAAAAGTGGACGAGAAACATAGGTTTCAATATAAATCTGAAAACTTGGAAAAATATATAGAAGAAAAATGTTAATTCATCACTCAGTTTTAAATACAAAGAAAATTGGATAAAACTTATTTACAGATGGTATCTTGCCCCAGCGAAGCTAGCTAAAATATACAAAAAATACCAAGACCGAATGTTGGAATTGCGGAGCCAAAAATGGAACATTTTTCCACTTGTGGTGGTTGTGTAATAAGGCTAAGAAATACTGGAGGATAATTATCAAAGAATTAGAAAAAATATATTTTAAAAAGATCTAGAGGGGAAACCTGAATCACTTCTTTTAGGGATATTGGGTTCAAATCTCGATGCAAATGAAAAGAAAATATACCTAATCTTAACAACAGCAGCAAAGCTTGTCTTTGCTAAATACTGGAAGGCGCCGGATGACCCACCAAAAGAAGAATGGCTCCAAAAAATAATGGAAGTCATTCAAATGGAATGGCTGTCCGAGACACTAAAAGCGTCAGACGAAGAACCCAACGAGAAAACTGACTGGTCAATGGTACAAGATTACTGCAGCAGGGAACACAACATTGTTTTGTCACTTAACTGGAATTTTAAAAGTAAATGAATAATTAGCTAATTAAATAATTATCATTTAGTATTGAATATTAATCATCTATTTTCAACAAGTTTTAATTAATATATATATTAAAAATATATGTTTATTTTTCTATATTTTTAGGCACAATAAGTTTCAAGTAAAGAAGTAGATGATGAAATAGAATAAGCCACAAGTTGTCAAAAACTATCAACTGTCAACTCCTCTCCTTTGGCAGGAAAAGACAAACGACACTCCAAGCAGTCTTGCCGGCCACAAGACCGGGAGGTGACAATGTTTCTCCCATGTTTCTCCCCTGTGTGGGCTCTTTGATGGCTCCTCGGCTTAAAAATGGAGAAAAGCACCTCCCCAGATCAGAGATGAGCATTGGCTCCAGAAGTCGGAAATGAAATGAGAAGCCTTTGCCTCTGTCTGTGTGTCTCATTGTATGCGATTGTAAAGGCACTGAATGTGTTTTGATTCAGACCACCTTAAGAAGCCAGGCACAGGAAAGTTAACAGAGTTTGTTTACAGAATGTTTGCCTGTGTCTGCTGTAAATGCTGTGATCTGCTTTGAGTCCCCTTGGAGAGAAGGGCGAAATAAAAATAGTGAATTATTGATTTAAGGTACATCCAAAAATATATACATAGGAAAAAATATTAAGAACTCTAAAGAGACTTACTGGAGGAACATTTGCCTAATATAAGGAACTAGCTGACCCGGCCACGCGTTGCCGTGGGATTTTTTTAAATTGGGGACTGTGTGTATTTATGTATATGTGTATATGTATGTGCGTGTATATGTGTGTACTTATGTATATGTGTGTTTGTATATGTATGTGCGTGTATATGTGTTGATGTGTGTAAGTACAGGTGTGTTTATGTATGTGTATATTTCTGTGCATGTATGTGTGTGTATGTCTTCTTTCTTTCTTCTCCCCTTTCCTTCCTTCCTTCACTCCATCCTTCTAACCTTTCCTTCCTTTCTCCTCCCGTCCTTCCTTTTTCCTTCCTTTCTCCTCTCCTCCTTTCTTCCATCCATTCTTCCTTCTATCCTTCCCTTCCTTTCTTCTCCCTCCTTCCTTCCTTCCCTCCCTCCTTTCCTTTCCCTCCTTCCTGCCATTCCTCCCCTTTCTGTATCAGTCCTTGCTCCCCTTGTCTCAGTCCCTCCATTCCTTTCCCTATCTTTCCCTACCACCACCAACATTCCGACTCTCTAAACTGCCAGGGGGGTGGGGGGGGGGGCTCCCAGCCTACATTCTAACTGAGGGAGTATTTGCATAATCCCTCTAATTGGTCAGCTCCACTAACATTCCGACGCTGTAAACTGCCAGAGGGAGGTGGTGTGGGGGATCATGGGAGTTGTAGTCCATAATGGGTTTTTTTGGATTTGTGGCCGTTGGCTCTTTTTTTTGGGGGGGGTGTTTTGGTAAGCATACCTTGTAGGGTTTTCTGGGTATGTGGGCTGTTTTTGTGTTTCTGCCTTGTGTGGTTTCTTTGTTTATAAGACAGGACCCATGACATGGAGGATTTTATATATATAGATAGAAGAAATTGGTTTGCCATTATTAAGGAAATTTGAAGGATTTCAACACAACCGCCACAGACCTTAATTCCAGGTGCTGGGAAAAGTGGCACGAACTAAGATGTGAACAAATATTTCCCCGGAATTTCATTCCACATTCTATACATTCACATTGTCTCACCCATGTGAGTCCTTAGATATTTATTATATGAGCAACTTTTTTTGAAGGCCTTTCCACATTCCATGCATTTATGTGGTTTTTCTCGTGTGGGTCTTATGATGGGCACGCAAATGTCCTCTGTCCCTGAAGCACTTTCCACATTCCATGCATTCATAAGGTTTCTCTCCTGTGTGGGTCCTATGATGGACACGCAAATGTCCACTTTTGCTGAAGGCCTTTCCACATTCCATGCATTTATATGGTTTTTCCCCAGTGTGGGTCCTATGATGGGCATGTAAATGTCCTGTGCCCCTGAAGCACTTTCCACATTCTATGCATTGATATGGTTTCTCCCCTGTGTGGGTTCTTTGATGTGCTCGCAAACCTTGACGATGAGAGAAACTCTTTCCACATTCCATGCATTCATGCGGTTTCTCCCCTGTGTGGGTTTTTTGATGCGACTGCAAACTGCTAGTAGTAGAGAAGCTCTTTCCGCATTCCTTGCATTCATGCGGTTTCTCTCCTGTGTGGGTTCTTTGATGTGTATATAGATTTGAACTGCAACTGAAAGTCTTTCCACATTCCACGCATTCATAAGGTTTCTCTCCTGTGTGGGTCCTTAGATGTTTATTACATGTGCCGCTATCATGGAAGCTCATTCCACATACTGTGCATTTGTATGGTCTCTCCCCTGTGTGTATCCTTTCATGTACACGTAAACCTCCCTTCTGACTGAAGCTCTTTCCACATTCCATGCATGTATAGGGCTTGTCTCCGGAATGCGTTCTTTCATGTACACGCAGATGAGAAGTCCGACTGAAATGCTTTTCACACACCAGGCATTTGTATGGCTTCTCTCCTCTGTGAGCTTTTTGATGTGACTGTAGATTTGAAATGTACCCAAAGGTTTTATCGCATTCCATGCATTTGTACGGCTTCTCACCTGAGTGAGTCCTTTGATGTATATTCCTTGCTCTCCTATCAATGAAGCTCTTTCCACATTCCATGCATTCATATTGCTTCTTCTGTGTATGGGTGTATTGATGTCGACGTAAATGGTGTCTTCCAATGAAGCTCTTCCCACATTCCACGCATTTATATGGTTCCCCCCCTGTGTGGCTTTCTTGATGTACATGGAGTTGTGAATTCTGAGTGAAGCTCTTTCCACATTCCTTGCATTCATATGGTTTCTCTCCTGTGTGGGTTCTTCCATGGGAACTTAGACTTCCACTGCAACTGAAGCTCTTTCCACATTCCTTGCATTCGTATGGCTTCTCTCCTGTGTGGGTTCTTTGATGTATACATAGATTTGCGTTCTGACTGAAGCCCTTTCCACATTCCATGCATTTGTATGGTTTCTCCCCTGTGTGTGTTCTTTGGTGTACACAAAGTTGTGTACGGTTACCGAAAGTCTTTCCGCATTCTATACATTTATATGGTTTTTCTCCAGAGTGAGCTCTTAGATGTTTCCTATGTGATCCACTATCGCTGAAGGCCTTTCCGCATTCCATGCATTTGTACGGCTTCTCTCCTGTGTGTGTTCTTTGATGTACATGTAAACCTCCATTCTGACTGAAGCCCTTTCCACATTCCAGGCATTTATATGGTTTCTCCTGTGTTTCCGTTCTCTTTTGCTTTCCAAGTACCTGTTTCTCCGCGCCACGCTTTGTTACAGCTGGCTTCTTGTGTTTCACATTCTTCTGCTGTTTTCTTCTTTGAGAAAAAAGAAAAAAAATTCTTTAGACAAACTGACAGAAATCAGAGACCAAACAAGAGATGTATCCCAATGGCTTCTTTATCCCCTAGACCAGTGGTTCCCAAAGTGGGCGGTACCACCCCCTGGTGGATGGTGGGGCGATCTAGGGGGGCGCTGGAAGGCCCAGGAGAATTTAGGGGGCGGTGAACCCCTGTAAGGGGGCGGTGGGGGCGGTGGTGGGGCCAGGTGACAGGCTACCATCCATCTCTGTGTGTGTCTGTCTCCTTCCCTCCTCCTGCTCTCGCCAAGCAAGGGATAATAATTATAATAATAATACCTTTGTGGTTCCCTTCCAACTGGTTGAGTCTTATAACAATAATAATAATGTCCTTCAACATATTTGGTGGAACGTGGATTCAGTGCGGTAACCAATTTATTACCAAAAAAAGAAACCGATTGCCAAATAGTCAATCGCGATGATTTGAGATTCCTGCTGACGAAAATAGAGCCGAGGATTACGAGATTGGGAGCAGCATCCCAGGTTCATCCTTCTCATTCAGATGATTTCGAATGTTTTAACTTTTTTTGTATTACCTTTCTATTCTAAGTTCAATAAATAGTTTCATAATTTCAAACTTCAATGTTTCTAATTTACAACTTTATTATATTTTACGAAAAAGGTAGAAATATTAATACATATATCTTTCTGTTTAATTGCTATTGATTTTTTTAAAAAAAATAATTTCTTGGGGGGCAGTGAGTAAATTGTTTTTTGGAAAGGGGGGGCGTTAGGCCAAAAAAATTCGGGAACCACTGCCCTAGACTCTCATTAATCTGTTTAATCAATCAATCAATCAACTTTATTTCTTATGAGTCGCCCTCCACCAAAGGTTCTCTGGGCGACTTACACAATTAAAATAAACAGGTTACATAGTCACAGCTTGTTACTTAACAATCTTCTGAAGAGCCATGTCTTAAGTGCCTTTAAAAATGTATGTAGTTCAGGAGTGGCTCTTGCCATAACATACACAACTTTCCATAACATGCCATACTGAAAGCTATGATCTGTATCAGTGGTTCTCAAGCTGTGAGTCCCCAAATGTTTTGGCCGTCAATCCAAGAAATCCTAATAGCTGGTAAACTGGCTGGGATTTCTGGGAGTTTTATGCCAAAACACCTGGCGACCCACAGGTAGAGAGCCAATGATCGATATGCTCCTCTCAACCAAGAACATCAATAGCATTGCCTGTTCAATTCTAAGAGGAACAGATCCATGTCCTTCTCTCTTCTGGTGATATATCAATGCTTTCCATTTGTGTTTGGAAGTGAAGGATAACCCTGAGCTGTAGCAACGATAGCTGGAGAAGAGAGAAACTCCTTGCTGAATAGGAATCCTCCGTCAGAAAGGGCCCCTGCTCCAATACAAATACTGTTAGCTACTGGTACGGAGTTTCTCCACATTGCGATGAGATAACTGTGCGCTCTTTCTGAAAAATGCAATTCCTGGCATATTGACAGAATTTTCTTTTTTGAACGGCACTCTCATAAAACCTTGCATCTATCAGATTAGCCCTTCCTTCTTGTTCCTGGGCTCCTGGCTTCTGAATGAGCGCTGCCCACCTTTCTTTGTCTCATGACAACCAGATTCTGTTCTTCTATGTTCTAATCGCAATCCTCTACCCGGAGCCCTGAGTCTAGCATTAGGAAACCTCTCCTCGGGTGAGTTAGAGGTTTTGCCATCTATTAGTGCTTTACTCCAGTCTTATTATTTAGTTGGGGAAAAATGAGAGTATTCCCTTACTCTAAAACAGGGGTGCTCACACTTTTTCAGCATGGGAGCTACTCTTAAAGCAACCAAGTCCAGAAGATCTACCTGCCCCCGCCGCCGCGCACTCCCACCGCCGCGCGCTCTTGCCACCGCCCGTGCTCCTGCTGCTGTTTTCCGCCCGTGCAGCACTTCTTCCGCCTGCAGGGCATTGCAGGAAGGAGAAAGCACGAGACGGGGCTTCCAGAGGGAGCGCTCCGCCCTGCCTGTCTCGCCGGCAACGGAGGCTGCACAGCTGCTTCTGGACGAGAGAGAGGCAGGGCGCTCCCTCCAGAGGGCCCCCGTCGTGCTTCCTTCTTCCTGCAATGCCCCGCAGGCAAAAGAAGCACCGCAAGAGCGGAAGCCAGCAGCAGGAGCGTGCATGCGCGCAGGGTGTGTGCGCGCATGGCAGGAGCGCCCCATCCGGCTGGTGAGGCCCGAAGATCACCTGGAAGAGGGCCGAAGATATACTAGTAGCTCCCGAGCTACCTAATGAGCACCTCTGCTCTAAAATATCAGACCCTCCAAGGTGTTGTATCTGCCTAGCCCAAAAGACAATGGAAGGGAAACCCCTCTTGCCCATCTACAGGACAGGGGATATGGAAGCTCCAGCCCTGGGTGGCCCAAGGCTGTCTGGTGAGGATCAGTGGAAGGCCCTGCACAGCCCTTCGTAGCCTATTCCACTGAGGCACATCAATAGTGTACCCCAGTGTAAGAAAGAGATTCAAGGGCTTAATTTGACCAATTGAGCAATGGATCAATGCATTTTAAAAGCTAGGAAAACCTGACCTAGGTGCCATGTTCTCACAAGTCTCCACGGTATCTTCTACACAGGAAGCCCACCAGACCTGATCCAGGACACCCCACTCCTCCTCAGAGAGGGACACAACAGCCCCCTTAAGGGCTGGGAGAGGCTAAAAGGAGAAAGAAGAGACGGAAAACAACACTGATATTAAAAGCCTGCTGTAACGACTTGGGCTTTAACCACTTGGGGGCAGGGTGGACCTTCCTATTTTATATCCCACCGCTGCCACCAAATAAATGTAACGACCTGGCCCTTCCTGACCACTGGCCGTTTTGGTAACGCCAGTTTGGTAACACTCTATATGTAGAGAAATCTTTACTAAAGTGCTAGCCACGATCCCGGCCAAATTATATTCCTTGTTAGCACCCGGCTTCCACCCAAACTGTGAGGAGACTTTAATTTGCTTGGTCCCTTTTGAACCCCCCCAAAACTGGAATCGATGGTCCCTGAGGAAATTGATATAAACTTATGAGAGTAAAGCAAAGCAATCTCTGAGGCTTTTCTTTTTAAAGATGAACAGAGAAATGTTTATTGGTTCAACAGTGTTCTTGAGAAAGGCACAAACCGTAATGGTTACAGTAAAACTTGAAATAGCGTAATGGTTGTCGCCCTCCTCTGGACACATTCCAGCTTGTCAACATCTCCCTTCAATTGTGGTGCCCGGAATTGCACACAGTATTCCAGGTTTGGTCTGACCAAGGCAGAATTGAGAGATAACATGAATTCCCTGGATCTAGACACTATACAGGCCAAAGTCCCATTGGTTTTTTTGCCGCCGCATCACATTCCTGGCCCCTGTTCCCTTTCCTCCCAACGAGGACTCCAAGATCTTTTCCCCACGTCCTCCTCTCGAGCCAGGCATCGTCCCTCATTCTGTATCTTTGCATTTCCTTTGTTTCTGCCTCAGTGGAGTCTCGTGCCTTTGTCCCTGTTGAACTTCATTGTGTTAGTTTTGGCCCATCATCTCTCCCATCTGTGAAGATCGTTTTGAATTTTGCTCCTGTGTTCTGGAGTCTTGGCTCTCCCTCCGCATTTGGTCTTGTCTGCCAACTTGATGATCATGCCTTCTCACTCTTCATCTAATTCAGTGCTGTCCAACTTCTGCCGACCCAAGGGCCGGACTTTCTGGAGGCCGATCACCTGGGGGCCGAGTGGCCACGCCCCCGGCCATGCCCCCGGCCACGCGGCTCCGCCCCCTCTCCCAAAGCATCACAATAGCCTTGGAAAGGGGCGATTTCGCCCACTTCCGAGGCTGTTGTGACGCTTTGGGAGAGAAGGAGGAGCCACGGGGAGCCTTCCGCGGCTCTGCCCCCTCGCCCAAAGCATCACAACAGCTGTTGTGACACTTTGGGGGAGAGGGCGGGTCGTGAGGAAGCTTCGGCGGCTCCGCCCCTCGCCCGCAGGCCTGGATGGCTCGCTTCCCCCGCGAGCCATCCAGGCTTGCGGGAGGATTTTCGCCCGGCTCTCGCGTCCCTCTGACCTGGTCAGAGGGACGCGAGAGCCGGGCGAAAACTCTCCTGCAGGCCTCCCTGGAAGGCCTGCCCTCAGGCCTCCCTCCCGCCCTTCCCGATGCCGCCCTTCCCGGTGTCCCAATCGCCGCGGCTCGGGAAAGGAGAAGGAGGAGGGATTCCTCCTCCTTCCCGGCGCCGCGCGATCGGGACACCAGCGGCGCCGGGAAGGAGGAGAAGGAGGAAGGAGGATTCCTCCTCCTCCCCTTCCTCCCCCTGCAAACCGGATCGCAGCGGCGGGCGGAGAGAGGGACGGAGGGGCAAGGCAAGGAGGAGGAGGGAGCTGGCTCCTTCCTTCTCCCTGCCCCGCCTCCCTCCTCCTCCCCTCCCTCCCGCCCGTTGCTGCGATCTCGCAGCGGCGCGGAGAGAGAGGATGGAGGGGCGGTGCAGGGAGGAAGAGCTAGCTCTCTTCCTCCTCCCTGCCCCGCCTCCCCCCTCCCGGCCGTCATTTCTTTAAAAAAAATTAGAATTTTTTTTTAAAAAAATTAAAAATGGCGGCCGGGGGCATAGCGGGGGCCGTGTCCAACAGGCTGGGGGGGGCCTGTACGGCCCCCGGGCCACCAGTTGGACAGCCCTGATCTAAGTCATTAATCTGGAATACTGTGTCAGAAGAGGGCGACTCAAATGATCAAGGGTCTGGAGAACAAGCCCTATGAGGAGCGGCTTAAAGAGCTGGGCATGTTTAGCCTGAAGGAGAGAAGGCTGAGAGGAGACATGATAAGGGCTGTGTATAAATATGTGAGAGGAAGCCCTATGGAGGAGGGAGCAAGCATGTCGTCTGCTGCTCTGGAGACTAGGACATGGAGCAATGGCTTCAAATTACAAGAAAGGAGATTCCACCTGAACATGAGGAAGAACTTCCTGACTGTGAGTTCAGCAGTGGAACTCTCCAAAGTCTTTTCCACATGTCCTGCTCTCGGGCCAGGCATCGTCCCTCATTCTGTCTCTTTGCATTTCATTTTTTCTGCCTAAGTGGAGTCTCTTGCATTTGTCCCTGTTGAACTTCATTATGTTAGTTTTGGCCCATCATCTCCCTAATCCAGTGTTTCCCAACCGGTGTGCCACGGCACACTAGTGTGCCGTTAGCGATCACCAGGTGTGCCTTGGGAAATGGGAACCTCCAATACCCTTTCTTCCCCCTCCTGCCGAACACTTTTTGTTCTCCACTCGGGCTCCCTTCTTCCCAGCCTCGCTCTGCTCGCTTTGCCTCGCTTTGCTCATGCTGCCACGAGCGTGTTCAGGAGGCGAGGAGGGACCTGGGAGGAAGACGTGGGCCGAGTCTATGCACTAGCGCCCGCATGGATCACGTCTTCCTCCCTCCCCCCTCCCCTCCTGAACACGCTCATGCTGCCCCCTCAGATCAAAATGGCAGCATAAGCGGCAGCGTAAGCAAAGCGACGCTGGGAAGAAGGAAGCCCGAGTGGAAAAGAAAAAGTGTTCGGCAGGAGGGGGAAGAAAGGGCGCGAAGGGGAAGGGGGAGGAAGAGGTCTCTGTCGGATGCTGGCATGGGCAAACTTGGACCTTCCAGGTGTTTTGGACTCCAACTCCCACCATTCCTAGCAGCCTCCGGCCCTTTTCCTTTCCCCCCCTCAGCCACTTAAGCAGGAAAGGGCCTCAGGCTGTTAGGAATGGTGGGAGTTGAAGTCCAAAGCACCCGGAGGGCCGAGGTTTTCCCACGCCTGTTTTAGGGACCTTAAAGTGGTGAGCCTCCTTCCAACATTGTGATTCTGGATAGAAAACAAACAACAACATAACATAACATTGTTTGAGTCCACAGTGCTCTCTGGGTGTAGGTGAACTACAACTTCCAAACTCAAGGTCAATTCCCAAGCAAACCCTTTCAGTACTTTCTGTTGGTAATGAGAGTTCAATATGCCAAGTTTGGTTCAATTCCATTGTTGCCAGAGTTCAGGATGCTCTTTGATTGTGTGTTAACTATAAATTGAGCAAGACCTTCGTGTGTGTCTTTCTGCCATTCCTGCCAGGATATCTATGTTGTGTTCATCGAAACAGACCCAGGTTTCACATTGAATGTATAAATACATTTAAAAACATATTAACTAGATGTATTACTGTGTTAGAGTGTCATTTTGTGTCATTTTGGTTGGTGGTGTACCCCAGGATTTTGTAAATGTAAAAAATGTGCCGCGGCTCAAAAAAGGTTGAAAAACACTGCCCTGATCTATTGAGATGGTTTTAAATTCCGCTCCTGTCTTCTGTGGTATTGGCTCTCCCTCCCAATTCAGAGGGCAATCGAAGTACTAACCCAGATCCTTCTTCCTCCCTGACCTCCTTGCAGAGAAACCTGAGGCCTGGATCCAGGAAAACCCTCTTGCTTTTGGGTGGAAATATGCAGCCTCCTCCTCAAAGCAGACCCGGAGCTGAAACAGAGAAATAGCACAACATGTAAGTCCAGGTGAACAATCGTTCTCTCCCTTTCTGAACCCTATTTTGACGGGGGACGATAGGTTTAATAAGTCCCTGTTGAACTACATTTTGTTAGTTTTGGCCCATCACCTCCCTAATCTATTGAGATGGTTTTAAATTCCGCTCATGCCTTCTGTGGCATTGGCTCTCCTTCCCAATTCAGAATGTTTACAATGTTTTATAATGTTCGTAATTTTTTCTAGGATTTAAATAATCCGTGGCATCGGTTTCATCATTAGCTGCATTGGGTCTCTTTTCAGAGTGATACGGTGGAATAGAATCAAATAGAAGCAGCACCAGCAGCTCCTCCTCAATGGGACTCAAGGTTTCCTGGCTTCTGGCCATTTCTGCCATCCTGAATAGAGTAACAGACTTAGAAAAGAGCACAGGGGCCATCTAGACTAACCCCTATGAGGGGAGACCCAATCCATGCCCCAGCTCACCGAGATGTTTCTCCTGCTTAAGAGAAAGTCTAGATCAGGGCTGCTCATTAGGGAGATCGCGATCTACCAGCCGATCGCGGAGGGGAACTGGTAGATCGCAGAGCAGCGTAGCCTGGAGGAGGGGAGGAAGGGAGGAGAAGGAGGGCAGAGCGCAGAGGGAGGAGGGGGTGAGAGAAGGAAAGCCAGCCAGCCACGCCCCTCTCGTTCCCACCAAAAGAGTAGGGAAAATGGCGTGCGTGACACCACGTTGCCGCCGCGATGTCACGCGTGCCCATTTTCCCTACCTTTTGGCGGGAATGAGAGGGGCGTGGCTGGCTGGCGCTCCTTCTCTCGCCATGCCCCCTCCTTCCCTCTGCCCTCCTACTTCTCCCCTCACCTGCTTCCATTGCTTGCAGGCGAGGGGATTGGGATTGGGCCTGGGCGGCAAGCGGCTTGACGCTGCCCCTCATGCCAGGGAGGGAAGCGAGGCTGCGAAGACCCTACCTGGGTGAGGAGGCCCTGGAGTGCTTCCTGGCCGTGTTTCTCGCTGCCAGCTGGCACAGCGTGACTCTGCTCGCCGAACTAAATAAATAAATAAATAAGGTAAGTTAACTATACATCCCAGCAACTCCAACTCCCAAATGTCTCGGTCTTTTTTCCCCAAATTTCCCCAGTGTTCACATTTGGGCATATTGAGGATTCGTGCCAAGTTTGGTCCAGATCCATCATTGTTTGAGTCCACAGTGCTCTCTGGATGTAAGAGAACTACAACTCCCAAACTCAAGGTCAATGCCCAGCAAACCCTTTCAGTACTTCCTGTTGGAAGGAAGGCAGGAAGGTTCTCTCTTGTCTGCTTTCTTTCGAGCGCGGAAAGAGAGGACTGAAGGGTGAAGCCCCTCCCACTGGCTATATATACGAGGTGGGGGGAGTGAGGGGCGGGGCTTCAGGGGCTGTTGAGATTTCTTGCTAGAAGGTTCCGAAGTTTGTCTGCGCAAGCGCAAATATCAAATGTATGCATTCACAGTTGACCACGAAAAGGCAACTACAACTCCCAAACTCAAGGTCAATGCCCAGCAAACCCTTTCAGTACTTCCTGTTGGAAGGAAGGCAGGAAGGTTCTCTCTTGTCTGCTTTCTTTCGAGCGGAAGAGAGGACTGAAGGGTGAAGCCCCACTGGCTATATATACGAGGTGGGGGGTGAGGGGGGCGGGCTTCAGGGGCTGTTGAGATTTCTTGCTAGAAGGTTCCGAAGTTTGTCTGCGCAAGCGCAAATATCAAATGTATGCATTCACAGTTGACCACGAAAAGGCAACTACAACTCCCAAACTCAAGGTCAATGCCCAGCAAACCCTTTCAGTACTTCCTCTTGGTCTCATGAAAGTTCAGTGTGCCAAGTTCGGTTCAATTCCATCATTGGTGGAGTTCAGGATGCTCTTTGATGGTGGGTTAACTAGAAATCCCAGCAACTCCCAAATGACAAAATCAATTGCTTCAAACTACAAGAAACGAGATTCCCCCTGAACATGAGGAAAAACTTCCTAACTGTGTGAGCTGTTCAGCAGTGGAACTCTCTGCTTCAGAGTGTGGTGGAGGCTCCTTCTTTGGAGGCTTTGAAACAGAGGCTGGGTGGCCATCTGTCTGAGGTACCTTGATTGTGATTTTGATTGTCATTTTTCTGCATAAAGGCAGAAGGTCCTTGGACTAGAGATGGTTATTATTATTTTTAATTGTTTTATTATTATTATTATTATAGCTGGATACATGCAAAAGAATCCTTAATAAATTTGAAAATAGTTATATGTTTTACATTTTTGTAGTGGGGAGGGAGATCATTTTGACTTGGTTGTTTTATAAGTAGCTCCCATGCTGAAAAAGTGTGAGCACCCCTGGTCTAGATTGATCAGCCCTTGAATGGGAGGGAGGGAAGGCCATCTTGCTTTTGGATGGAATTAGGCAGCCGCCTCCTCAAAGTAGACCCAGAGCTGAAACAGAGAAACAGCACCACATGTAAGTCAAAGCGAACAATCCCTCCCCCTCCTATCTCTCCCTTTCTGGTTACCTGTGTTAGAAGAAAATTATTATTATTTACATTATTTCTACCCCGCTCTTCTCAAACCCCACCCCCCACCCCGAGGGGGGACTCAGAGCGGCTTGACAAAGGCAGCAATGCGATGCCAATACACAATCTATTATATAAATGGGTTCACGTCATGTGATGTATACCTCAAACAAAGAAACCTTACAACGCAGAAAAACAATACTTGCCAACAGAAATAGGCCTCAAGCAAGGTACGTTTGTAGCAAAGAAACTTTCCCCCCCAAAACCAAAAAGGCCCCCAAAACAACGAGTAAAAATAAAACTACATTTACCAGCATCCTCCGGGGCAGCCAAAGACTCACCCAGCCTCTACATTCTGAACAACATGATTGGCTGCCAATAAGGGCGGATTTGCATAACTGCTGCACTAGCCAGCCAACATGAAAATTCCGATCCTTATTAAACTGCCAAAACAAAATAAGGAAAAGGCCTGAGCCAATCACCAACACAAACACCCAAATCACTTCCAACCGAAAATTTACACCCCAAAAAAACACAGACCACGCCCAAAATTGACAGTAAGGCTTCATTAACTTGATTTCCCTAACTAGCCCTCACTTACTGGGAAGCTGTTTACGCTCTAAATTGACAGTAAGACTTCATTAACTTGATTCTCCCGACTAGGCCTCAGCTCATTGGACATTGTGTATGGCCTGAATTGACAGTAAGGCTTCATTAACTTGCTGTTCCTAACTAGGCCTCAGCTCATGGGACATTGTGTATGGCATGAATTTACAGTAAACTACCTTGGCACACAGAGCCCCGAACATGCATGATGGGACTTGAAGTACCACCATGGAAAATGGGATTTGTAGTACTTCAAAACCCATCATTCCCCACAGACCACTGTGGCCCAGAACCAAGACCAATAAAGACCAAACTTGGCACACCATGCCCCCCATGACCCACACTCCATCCAAATGCAGTTTAGAGGAGGGCACACCGTGGATGATTGAACTTTCTCGCATCTCCTAAAAAGGGCACAGCAACGCGTGCCGGGTACAGCTAGTATACAATATAAAACCATAAACACACAGCATTAAAATAAACATGAAACACATAATCCACATTCAATTGAGATAAAAACAATGTACACCCACAACATAAGCATTGAGCCACGTCCTCATCCATCAACTTGGCAGTCCTATTCCAGTCCAAAGTGCTGCATTGTGCTATTGTGCAAAAGCCTGGTCCCACAACCAAGATTTTACTTTTTCCCTGAATGCCAGGAGGGATGGGGTCGATCGTATTTCACTTGGAAGCGCATTCCACAGGCGGGGAGCCACCGCCGAGAAGGCCCTATCTCTCGTCTCCTGAGAAAATGGTGGTAGCGAGAGCAGGGCCTCCCCGGATAATCTTAAATTACGAGGTGGGACGTAGAGGCAGATGCGTTCGGACAAGTAAGCTGGGCCAGAACCATATAGAAATAATAATAATCTCTCCCTTTCTGGTTACCTGTATGAGAAGAAAACATCAGAATCAGGACAGTAAATAAAGAACACCACTCAGAATAGGGGAACCTCAGAAAGCAAGCAATCCAGGGCCAGTGAGCCCCTCCCAAAGAGAGGGTGCCTCCAGGCAACAGGGGCCAGGCCACCTCTAGGCAGAGAACCTCACTGATGACTTTGCAAATTGCATGGCTACTCAGTGCTATTCAAGATGGCTCATTGCAACATGTATGTACAGTATGTACAGTATGTATGTATGTATGTATCCCTGTGGAATAATGTCCAGTGTGGGGGAAAGAAGGACACTTGTCTGTTTGAAGCAATTGTGGATGTTGCAATGAGCCATCTTGAATAGCACTGAGTAGCCATGCGATTTGCAAAGTCAATCAGTGAGGGTCTCTGCCTAGAGCTGGCCTGACCCCTGTTGCCTGGAGGCACCCTCTGTTTGGGAGGGGCTCACTGGCCCTGGATTGCTTGCTTCCCAAGGTTCCCCTGTTTCTGAGTGGTGTTCCATATCTTCTTCTATCTATCTATCTATATAATAAAAGTCAGTGTTTGTGGGCGGTGGGTGGTGGGGTGGGAGGAATATGTGCCAGCGTTTCGATTGGCTGCCACTGTGGGATTATTTGCATAAAGGGCTCTGACTGGCCAGCCTCAGAACAACATTCTACAGCCCCAGACAGAGGGGATAGGTTGCCACTGAAATGGTATTTGCATAAAGGACTCCGATTGGCCAACCACATTCCAACATTCTAAAGTGACTCAGCAGAAAAAGGAAAGGCCTCAGGCAGTCAGCCACAGCAATGACGGATCAGGACCAAACTTGCCAAAAAGGGGCTCAATGGCCCATTTCACAACCTGGTGTGGTTTAGGCCAGGATGGGCCACGAATGATGGGATTTGCAGTACCTTCACCTCATTCACTTCCCAAACAACACTGTAGCCCCTATAAATCAGAGACCAGGCCCAAAATTGACAGCAAGGCTTCCTTAACTTGATTTTCCTGACTAGGCCTCAGCTCATGGGATATTGTTAGGCTTCCTCAACTTGATTTTCCTGTCTAGTCCCCCAACAATGACAGAATAAGACCAAACTTGGCACACAGACCCCCGAAGATGCACCCTACATCCTGGTGCAGTTTGAGGGAGGATGGACCATGGATGATGTGACTTGCAGTACTTTAATTCACTTCCTTAGAGCACTGTGGCCCACACCAATGACGAATCAGGACCAAACTTGACACACAGAGGCCCAATGGCCCTCTTTACAAACCTGCTGCGGTTTACGGCAGGATGGCTCACAATGATGGGATTTGCAGTACCTTCACCCAATTCATTTCCCACAGAACATTTCAGCCCCTACAAATCACAAACCAGGCCCAAACTTGGCACACAGAGTACCCATGCCCCACTCTACATCCTGCTGCAGTTTTGAGTGGGACGGACCACGGATGATGGGAGTTGAAGTACCATCACTCACCTTCTGAGACCGCTGCAACCCTCATACAATGACGGATCAAGACCACACTTGGCACACAGAGCCCCCTTGACCCACTCAACACCCTGGTGCTGTTTCAAGGAGGACGGACCACAGATGATGGGACTTGAAATACCTTCACTCACCTTCCGAGACCGCTGCAACCCTCATCCAAAGAATGATCAAGACCTAATGTGACACACACAGCCCCCATGACCCACTCTACATCCTGGTGCTGTTTGGAGGGGGATGGACCATGGCCAATGGGACTTGCAGTACCTTCACTAAGTTCCTGAGACCACTGCAAGCCACATAATCATCTAATAGGAACCAACCTTGGCACACAATGCCTTCCTCAAATAACCCGGGCACCGCCGGGTACCCAAGCTAGTGTGTGTGTGTGTGTGTGTGTGTGTATCTCTCTGTCCTGGATTGGAACCTGGCTAAACAAATTGATGGGGTCAAAGCTTTCCGAGACAAACCAGGAAAGGGATCTTGGGGTTTTGGTGGACAGCTCAATGAAGATGTCAACCCAGTGCGCTGCAGCAGTGAAAAAAGCAAATTCTATGCTAGGCATGATCAGGAAGGGAATCGAAAATAGGTCGGCAAATGTTGTATTACCTCTCTACAAATCTATGGTGAGGCCACATCTGGAGTACTGTGTACAATTCTGGTCACCGCACCTCAAGAAGGATATAACGGAACTGGAAAAGGTACATAAAAGGGCAACAAAAATGATCCAAGGGATGGAGCGGCTCCCTTTATGAAACCAGGTTGCAACGCCTGGTCTTTTCAGCCTTGAAAGACGGCGCTAAGAGGTGACTTGATCGAAGTGTATAAAATCATGCATGGGATAGAAAAGGTGAATAAAGAAAAAATATTTTCTCTGTCACACAACACTAGGACTAGGGGCACTCCCTGAAGCTCCAAGGTAGGGAAAGTCAGACTAATAAAGGAAATATTTCTTCACCCAGAGGGTCATTGGGTTATGGAATTCACTTCCAGAGGAGGTTGTGACAGCGGTCAGCCTGGACAGCTTCAAGGCAGGATTGGACAGATTCATGGACACCAAGTGTATCGATAGCTACTGAAAAGGACATCCAAGTGCCACCTCTGTGTGGATGGAGGCAGGCAGGATTTTCCCCGGGTACTGGTTGTGGGGGTCGGGAGCAGGTGAGGGTTTTGCCCTCCTTTCTGCTAGAGATCCCTGTGTACAACTGGTGGGCCACTGTGTGACACAGAATGCTGGACTAGATGGGCTGAGGCCCGATTCAGCATGGCTCTTCTTATGTTCTTATGTTCTTATGTTCTCTCTCTCTCTCTCTCTCTCTCTCGCTCTCTATATATATATATATATATATATATATATATATATATTCATCCATCCATCCCTGTGGAATAATGTCCAGTGTGGGGGAAAGAAGGACCCTTGTCTGTTTGAAGCAATTGCGGACGTTGCAATGAGCCATCTTGAATAGCACTGAGTACCCATGCAAGTTGCAAAGTCAATGAGTGAGGGTCTCTGCCTAAAGGTGGCCTGGCCCCTGTTGCCTGGAGGCACCCTATCTTTGGGAGGGGCTCACTGGCCCTGGATTGCTTGCTTCCTGAGGTTCCTCTGTTTCTGAGTGGTGTTCCTTTTATTATATATATATTATATATACGCACACACACTTCGCTTCTCTCACTGCCAACAGAACTGAGGATGGCAGCCACAGGTGGGGGCGAAACGTCAGGAGGGCGTGCTGCTGGAACATGGCCAGTGACACTGAGACTCTGTTTTGGGAAGCCACCCCCAGAAGCCATGGCTCTCCCGGCTGAAAAGGATCCTCCGTCTCCTGGCATCCCAGAATAGCCCCCCAAAGTACCTTCTGTCTTCATTCCGGGCAGGCCCGAGGCGCCCCTGCTTCCCTTCCCGCTCTGGAAATGGGCTCAGGGAGTGACGTCACCAGCCCCGCCCCCCTCATTAGCATCCCTTTCCTCTCCGAGGAAGCCTCACCCTGTTGGACTCCATCTCCCAGGATGCCTGCCCGCCCGGCGAAGCAGCCGAGGCTTCTGGGAGTTGGAGTCCAAAGAGTCCAACTCCTGAGGCCTGTGTGGCGGGCAGAAGGCGCAGCTTCTGGCCTCACTCCTGGGGAGGAGAGGGCTCCTCTGAACTCTCTGGGCGGGAAGGAGGGCAGAGCCAAGGGGGCGGGCTTCCTTGGGCCAGTGGGCTTCTTCACAAGAGGCCTTCCTCCTCCTCCTCCTCAGAAATCCTGCACAGCAGAGACACTTAGCAGCAGCAGCAGCGTCATCAATAGGCCAAAGCAGGGCTGGGGAACCTTTAGACTCAGAGAGCCATGAAGGCAAAATATTTGGACATTTATTTCAGTGAGAGCCATCTGTATACCTTTATAAAGCGGAATGTTTGTATGTATGCATGTGGGCGGAGGGCAGAAGGGCGGATATGTGGCAGCCACTTTCACAGGCCACAGCGACCAGCGCGGGTGATGGACCTGCACCAAACTTGGTACACATAACCCCCCCCAACCCCCTTTACGTCCTGGTGCGGTTCGGGGGACATGACCCACGGATTATGGGATTTGTAGTACTTTCAAACACTTTGGTTCCCACAAACCACTGAGGCCACCAAAAAGGACCAATTCAGACCACACTTGGCACACACAGCCCCCATGACCCACTCTACGTCCTGGTGCAGTCTGGAGGAGGGTGGACCATGGATGATGGGACTTGAAGTACCTCTACTCACTTCCCAAGTCCGCTGCAACCCTCATCCAATCACTGATCGAGACCAAACTTGGCATACATAACCCCTATGACTGCCTTCACATCCTGGTGAGGTTTGGGGGAGGACTGACAATGGATGATGGGATTTGTAGTACTTTCACACCCCTCTGTTCCCACAGACCACTGTGGCCCCCAACAAACACTGATAAAGACCACACTTGGCACACAGAGCCCCAGTGCAGGGGCGGTCTCAGCTCTCCGGGGGTCCCGGGCAGGAGGGGCGGCCAGCGTGGCGGCGCCCCTCGCAGGCGGCGACGCCCCTCCCAGGACCCGTCGTCCTACGCGGCCGCTTACATGGCGGAATGCCAAAGGCCGGCACTGCCCCAGTGACCCACTCTACATCCTACTGAAGTTTGGAGGGGGACAGAACATGGATGATGGGACTTGCAGTACCTTCCCTCATTTTCCAAGACTGCTACAAACCTAATCCTATGACTGAACAATACGAAACCTGCAACACAGAGCCCCCATGACCCACTCTACATCCTGGTGCAGATCGGAGGAGGGTGGACCATGGATGATGGGACGTGAAGGACCTCTAATCACTTCCCAAGTCCGCTGCGACCCTCATCCAATTACTGATCGAGACCACACTTGGTACACATAACCCCCATGACTGCCTTCATGTCCTGGTGAGGTTCGGGGGAGGACTGACAATGGATGATGGGATATGTAGTACTTTCACGCCCCTCTGTTCCCACAGACAACTGCGGCCCCCAACAAACACTGAGAAAGACCACACTTGGCACACAGAGCCCCAGTGACCCACTCTACAGCCTACTGAACTTTGGAGGGGGCCAGAACATGGATGATGGGACTTGCAGTACCTTCCCTCACTTTCCAAGCCTGCTACAAACCTAATCCAATGACTGATCAACACCAAAGCTGGCACACAGAGCCCTCATGACCCACTCTACATCCTGGTGCTGTTTTGTGTGAAACGGACCACAGATGATGGGACTTGAAGTACCTTCACTCACTTCCTAAAAACAATTCAACCCTCATCCATTCACCAATACAGACCAAACTTAGCACACAGAGCCCCATGACCCAATCTACATCCTACTACACTTTTGGGGGAGGGTGGACCAGAGATGATGGGACTTCCACTACCTTCAGTAATTTCATGATACCACTGCAACTCCCAATAATGATGGATCAAGACCAAACTTGCCACACAGAGCCCCCATGACCCACTCTACATCCTGCTGCACTTCTCAAATGACCCGGGCACCGCCGGGTCCCCAAGCTAGTATTATATATTTTATGACTGAATTCAACTAGATAATAATCTATATATATAAAGGAAGAGTCGTCATCGAACGACTGACAGAGACAGAGAAACCTTCCAAGGCAGAGACACCAAACTTGCCAACACAAATAAGCCTCAGGCAAGGAAGGTTTTTAGCAAAGAAACTTTCCCCCCCAAAACTTAGAAGGCCCCCAAAACAACGATACAAAAAAACTACATTTCCCAGCATCCTCTGCGGCAGCCAGTGAAACCCATTGGCCAACAACAGTTACCATAGTAATGGTGGGCAAAGCCACTTAGAATGCTGAGTGATTTCAGTTGAGGGTTAAACTGCCAAGGTCAAGATGAAATAGGGCACCGGGGACACAGGCACCACTGACAAACACATACCCCCAGAATAACACAAAAGTAATACCTACACACACACACAATACGCATTGGCTAACACAACCTTGCATCTACTGCTCAACCCATTTGTATGCCATTCCTTCCTTCCACACAGGCATAAGCTGACCCAAAAGACAAGCCATCGGACGACACACTCGCAACGCTACATACATCAAACAAAAAAGGGCAGAACAAACGCCAGAACAGAAAGACACTGCACTACACTAGCTTTTGCCATCACCATAAACAAGGCTCAAGGACAAACACTACAAATCTGACACAGAATGCTTCTCCCATGGACAACTCTACGTAGCGTGCTCCAGAGTTGGGAAACCACAGAACCTCTACATCAACACAGCAGACGAAAAGACAAAAAACATTGTATATCCACAAGCTCTGCAGAACGCCAGCAACACCACACACCGACAACTCCACAGGACTTCAACATCCCACCCACCAGAACAACCCACAACGACACAGCCATGACCCCACCAAGACCATAAGTAACATCAATTCCAACCCTTACTCGGACTTTCTTCGCATCTCTAAATAGGGCACAGCACGCGTGGGTACAGCTAGTATAATATAATAATATATAATATAATAAAATATATATATTACTAGTTGAACCCGGCACGCGTTGCTGTGCCCTATGTAGGAGGTGTGAGGAAGTCTGGGTATGTAAGAGGGAAGTGATGTGAGTATGCATTTTGTGTGTGTTTATATGTGTATGTATATTTGTGTGTGTATATATGTGTGTGTATGTGTGTTTATTTTTGTGTGTATACATGTATGTATATGTGTGTATATATGTGTGTGTCTGTGTATTTATATGTGTTTGTGTATGTGTATATTATGTGTGTGTTTGCGTGTGTATATGTGTTTGTGTATGTGTGTGTATGTATTGTGTGTATATATGTGTATGTGTGTTGTTGTCTATGTATATGTTTATATATGTGTATGTATGGTGTGTATATATGTTTGGGTGTTTTTGTCTATGTATATGTTTATATATGTGTATGTGTTTATGTGTGTATGTATGTGTATGTATATGTTTATAAAAGTATTGTGTATTTATGTGGTTGTGTATGTATGTATGTATATGTGTATATATGTGTGTATGTGTGTATATTTTTGTGTGTATGTATTTGTGTGTTTTTTATGTATGTGTGTATTTGTGTGTATATATGTGTGTGCATATATGTGTATGTGTGGGTTTTTGTGTATGTATATGTGTATATCTATATGTGTGTATGTGTTTGTATATGTATGTGTTTGTGTATGTATGTGTATATATGTGTATGTGTATATGTGTGTGTGTGTATGTGTCTGTTTGTGTGGTTTGGGGTAGGAGTTGTATTGTTTGGGGTTTTTGTTATTTTGGGTGTTATTGTTTTTATGTGTGTTGTAAGCTTGCTTGTTCCATGTCTGTCTCTTCAGTTGGATGGTCGCCCGTCCTCGCCACCTTCCTGCCGGGGGAGGTGGTGGTGGGGACCTTCGGTAGGAGGATGGCTGGTGGCCTGTGTGTCTGCCTGCGGTGTCCTCCTCCGGGAGTGGCAGGAGCTGGGGCGCCGCCTCATCGCTCTTGTCGCCACTGTCGCCTCCTTGGCTTCCTCCGCTGCCTTCCTCATGTTCGTGGACCCGGGTTGCGTGGGTTGGGTCCGGGAACGTTTGGGAGGCTGGGAGATGGAAGAGGAGGTGGGTAAAGCCATGGGAGTATCCAGAAAGCTCCGCCCCTGCTTCCCAGGGAGCGGCGCGGAGCCTTCTGGGAGGTGTAGTTCCATGGCCTTACCCGCCTCCTCCTCCGTCTCACAGGCTTCTAAATGTTCCCGGACTGAAGCCACGCGGCCCGGATCCAGGAACATGAGGAAGGCGGCGGAGGAAGTCAAGGAGGCGACAGTGCCGAGGAAGAGTGATGAGGCGTTGCCCCTGCTCCCTGGCGCTCCCGAAAGAGGAGATCGCAGGGAGAGGCTTCGCAGAGCAGCCGTCCTCCGCCGCATGGAGCCTTGGGCTCCTTGGGCTTCTGGCCCTCCCTCCTCCGCTTCCAGGCCGGCCCCCTAACCTCCGGAGGGCATTCAGGCGGGGAGGAGGTTCCGCTCTCCCAGTGGAGAGCAGGTGAATGCGCCCGGGCTGGGGATCGGGTGAGGCGCGGCCGCCGGAGCCTCCTCCCATAGGTTTGAATGGGCTATTTTGGGGGTCGCGTTTAGGGGTTCAAGGAAGTTTAAGGGGGTGGGGTTGTGCCACGTTTCTACCTAGTGGTCTGGTGAAATGTGTGTTGTGGGTTTTGTGGTTCTGGGGGTTATAGTGTGGCCGTGCATAATCGTCAACCCACGACCACTCGATTTTTATATATATAGATAATATAATAGTTGAGAACACAGCTATTGAGAACACAGCTGCGCTGGGCAGGGCACGTCTCTAGGATGGAGGACCACCGCCTCCCAAAGATACTACTCTACGGTGAACTCGCCAGGGGTCAAGAGAGGCACCCCCAAAAAGAGATATAAGGACTCCCTGAAACAACATCTCAGGCTTGGCCAGATTGATCACCAACAATGGTCCACCCTGGCCTCACATCGGGAGGCATGGAGACGCGCCATCCATAATGCTGCGGCCTCTTTTTTTGAAGTCACGCGAACAAGTCTCGAAGAGAAACGACAACGCAGAAAGGCAACTTGGAAACAACATCACCCAAGGAGTCTTTCTGCTGTGCTTTCTGCAACCGGGCTTGCCTATCTCAGATTGGCCTTTTTAGTCATCAACGCACTTGTAAAAAGCGTGGAATGAGTCCTTCCTAAGAATCTTCGTTCGCGAAGTAATGCCGAGAGATAACATAATAGTATAATAAGAGTGCAGACTGATTCAAATGGGGGGCGTTTACCTGTTTATCAATCAATCAATCAACTTTATTTCTTATGAGTCTCCCTCCACCAAGGTGCTCTAGGCCAGTGTTTACCAACCAGTGTGCTGTGAGCGATCATCAGGTGTGCCGTGGGAAATGGGAACCTCCAATACCCTTTCTTCCCCCTCCTGCTGAACACTTTTTCTTCTCCACTCGGGCTCCCTGCTTCCCAGCCTCGCTCTGCTCGCTTTGCCTCGCTTTGCTCTGGGGCGAGTCTGCGCAGTAGCGCCTGCACGGGTCACGTCTTCCTCCCTCCCCCCTCCCCTCCTGAACACGCTCACACTGCCCCCTCGGTTCAAAATGGCGGCAGAAGCGGCAGTGTAGAAGAAAAAGTAAGTGTTGGGCAGGAGGGGGAAGAAAGGGCGCGAAGGGGAAGGGGGAGGAAGAGGTCTCTGTCGAAAGCTGGCATGGGCAAACTTGGACCTTCTAGGTGTTTTGGACTCCAACTCCCACCATTCCTAGCAGCCTCCAGCCCTTCCCCCCCCCCCCCCTCAGCCACTTAAGCAGGAAAGGGCCTCAGGCTGTTAGGAATGGTGGTAGTTGTAGTCCAAAGCACCCAGAGGGCCGAAGTTTTCCCATGCCTGTTTTAAGGACCTTAAAGTGGTGAGCCTCCTTCCAACATTGTGATTCTGGATAGAAAACAAACAACAACATAACATAACATTGTTTGAGTCCACAGTGCTCTCTGGGTGTAGGTGAACTACAACTTCCAGACTCAAGTCAATTCCCAAGCAAACCCTTTCAGTACTTTCTGTTGGTAATGAGAGTTCAATATGCCAAGTTTGGTTCAATTCCATTGTTGCAAGAGTTCAGGATGCTCTTTGATTGTGTGTTAACTATAAACCCCAGAAACTGTAACTCTCAAATGCCAAGGTCTGTTTTCCCCAAACTCCATCTGTGTTCACATTTGGGCATATTGAGTATTCCTGCCAAGTTTGGTCCTGATCCAACATTGTTTGAGTCCACAGTGCTCTCTAGATATAGGTGAACTACAACTCCAAAACCCAAGGTCAATGCCCACCAAACTCTTATAGTATTTTCTCTTGGTTATGGGAGTTCTGTGTGGGAAGTTTGATTCCATTCCATCATTGGTGGAGTTCAGAATCCTCTTTGATTGCGGGTGAACTATAACTCCCAGCAACAAAAACTCCCAAATGACAAAATCAATTTTTTGACCGATGGTCCCTCCTTGGGTTAGTATTAGTATGTTTTCTAGCCAAATTTGGCAGCAATTTGTCCAGTGGTTTTTGAGTTATGTTAATCCCACACATGAACATTACATATGTGTGTGTGTGTGTGTGTGTAATGTTCATTTATGGGATATATATCGAGAGAGAGAGAGCACAGCAGCGCAGACAGAAAAGCAAACATCACAGGGAAGCATGTTTTCAACCACATATCTGTGTGAGATGAGCTTCTCTAGCTTGACTGCGATAAAAACTAAACACAGAGAGAGACTGACAGCTGTTGAGCAAGACCTTCGTGTGTGTCTTTCTGCCATTCCTGCCAGGATATCTATGTTGTGTTCATCGAAACAGGCCCAGGTTTCACACTGAGAGTATAAATACATTTTAAAACATATTAACTATATGTATTACTGTGTTAGAGTGTCATTTTGTGTCATTTTGGTTGGTGGTGTGCCCCAGGATTTTGTAAATATAAAAAATGTGCCGCGGCTCAAAAAAGGTTGGGAAACACTGCTCTAGGCGACTTGCACAAATAAAATAAAACAGGCTACATAGTCACAGCTTTTTACTTAACAATCATAGGCTCTTCTGAAGAGCCATGTCTTGAGTGCCCCTAAAAATGTATGTAGATCAAGAGTGGCTCTTTGGTCTGGCGGTAGGGAGTTCCACAAGATTGGGGCTGCGATTGAGAAGGATCTCCATCTTGTGGCCTCCAAACGAAACTCTCTAGGGCCAGGGACATAGAGGAGATTCTCATGAGCTGACCGTGGCAGTCTCTGGTGGTGGAGTGGCATTAAACGGTCTCTTAGATATGAAGGAGAGGCGAGGCCCACTACATGCATCCTAGACCCCTGCCCATCCTGGCTGATAAAGGAAGCCAGAGGGGGTTTGGCAGAGTGGGTGAAGGTGGTGGTTAATGCCTCCTTACAGGAGGGCAAAATTCCAGCCAGCTTAAAGCAAGCTGTGATAAAACCGCTGTTGAAGAAACCATCACTGGACCCCACTCAATTAGTGAACTATCGGCCAGTTTCCAATCTCCCCTATTTGGGCAAAGTCATGGAACGTGTGGTGGCTTCGCAGCTCCAGGGGTTCTTGGTAGACACTGATTATCTTGATCCGGCACAGTCTGACTTTAGGCCGGGACACGGTACTGAAACAGCCTTGGTCGCCTTGGTAGATGATCTACGCCGGAACTTGACAGGGGGTGTGTCCCTGTTGGTTCTGCTGGACCTCTCAGCGGCTTTCGATACCGTTGACCACGGTATCCTTCTGGAGTCGCCTTGCAGACATGGGGCTTGGGGGTACTGCTCTGCAGTGGCTCCAATCCTTCCTGGAAGGACGTACCCAGAAGGTGTCATTGGGTGACACCTGTTCGGCTCCACAGCCGTTGTCATGTGGAGTCCCTCAGGGTTCAGTTCTGTCCCCGATGTTGTTTAACATCTACATGAAACCGCTGGGAGAGATCATTCGGAGTTTCGGAGTCAGGTGTTATCTGTACGCAGATGACGTCCAGATCTGTCACTCCTTTCCACCTGTCACCAAGGAGGCTGTCAGACTTTGAACCGGTGCTTGGCTGCTGTGTCGGACTGGATGAGGGCTAGCAAATTGAAACTTAATCCAGACAAGACAGAGGTCCTCCTGGTCAGTCGAAAGACCGCACAGGGCATAGGGTTACAGCCTGTGTTGGATGGGGTTACACTCCCCTTGAAGACGCAGGTTCGCAGCTTGGGAGTGATCCTGGACTCATCGCTGAGCCTGGAACCCCAGGTCTCAGCGGTGGCCGAGGAGCTTTTGCACAGTTGAGACTCGTGGCGCCAGCTGCGCCCGTACCTTGGGAAGTCTGATCTGGCTACGGTCGTCCACGCTCTGGTCACATCCGAATAGATTACTGCAACGCACTCTACGTGGGGCTGCCTTTGAAGACAGTTCGGAAACTGCAATTAGTCCAGCGGCGGCAGCCAGATTACTAACGGGAGCTACATACAGGGAGCATACCACCCCCCTGTTGTGTCAGCTCCACTGGCTGCCTGTCCAATTCCGGGCTCAATTCAAAGTGCTGGTTTTGACCTTTAAAGCTCTATACGGTTCTGGCCCAGCTTACTTATCCGAACGCATCGGCCGCTACGTCCCACCCCGTAACCTAAGATCATCCGGGGAGGCCCTGCTCTCGCTTCCGCCGACTTCTCAAATGCGGTTGGTGGGGACGAGGGACAGGGCCTTCTCAGCGGTGGCTCCCCGCCTGTGGAATGCGCTCCCTATGGAGGTACGGTCCATCTCATCCCTCCTGGCATTCAGGAAGAAGGTAAAATCCTGGCTTTGGGACCAGGCGTTTGCACACCAGCACTAAGCAGCATGTTAGATGGGGATTTTAATGGAATGGATGAAGAGGGCCAATGTTTTTATGGAGTGAATATTGTTTTAACTTGGAATGACTGTGTATGTTGTTGATGGAACTGTATTTTAATGTTGTTTTAATGTATTTTAATTGTTGTGGGGTTTTGGGGTTTTATACTGTATGATGTGGCATCGAATTGTGCCGTACTGTAAGCCGCTCTGAGTCCCCCCTCGGGGGTTGAGAAGAGCGGGGTAAAATCCTGAAATAAATAAATAAATAAATAAAAGGACCCTGACCTCGAAAGGCCTTGAATGCTAGGACCAGAGTCTTATAGAAGACTCTGTGTTCAACCGGCAGCCAATGCAAGCGCTGTAGGGACAGCGTTATATGGCACCTCATTGATGTTGTTGTGAGGAGTCTAGCAGCTGCATTTTGCACAATTTGAATCTTACGGATTGCTGCTCGAGTAAGCCCACATACAATGCATTGCAGTAATCCAGCCTCGACGTAACCGTAACCCAGCAAGGGCCAACGTAGGCTATTACCATCCAATTAAAATAATGGACAATTGCTCCTGCGGCCAACTGCAGCCCTGAACAAGACACGAGCAGTGGAAAATTGATGGATGGATTAAAACAGTGATGGGCAACCTTTTGAGCGTGGAGTGTCAAAAGTAGTAGTGTATGTAGTACATAGAGTACAATGCATTAGGTATGCCAAAACATGCAGAAACATACTATGTACTGTAAAGAGGGTGTAAATCAGTTTCTTTTACGAATTTCAATCATAATCTTCTGTTAATAAAACTATTTATACCTAAGGCTTGATTTTCAAGTTTTTATGAAGTGTCCCTTATAAAGCGGTTTTTGGTACTTTCTGTGTAGGAGTACAGTCAGAGAGTGATGCTGCACACGTGTAGAGCTTTGAAAAGTGGGTTTCGGTGCCAAGAATCAGACAGGCACTTGTTCCACATGAACGTCCCAGGCTGCTGATATGTACTGTGAGAAAGAAATAACGTAGAAATGACTATTGTTCTCATACATAGGTGGGACTTTAAGATGTGATGCTAATGGAAATGCAATGTTTTATTGGATTAATGAAATGCCATGAGACACCAGCCAATTATGATTGTGTAAAATCTATGAAGAAGGGCGGGCTTTTCCGAGATGCCTCCATTGGGGGTATAAATGTTTTGTACTGAGAATGACCGGGGCCTTTTGCCCCTGATAGCAGCCGTGTTCTGCTGGCAAAAACCCACCAGCTGGTGTCATCAATAAACCATTTTGATTTCATCTACTTCACAGTTGTCGTGAGTTTTCCTCACCCTTGTACCCGCACGTCCAGGTAGCCTTGGTAAGAGTAAATTTGCCACTCGGAGTTCCATAACTCCCTAATTTGCTGCTACATTTTGGTGACCCCGACGTGATTTAAAAGGCAAATAGACGGGTCTGTGGTGAGGAAAAAACACGGTCCCCATTGAGGACAGCGCTCGCTCCCAGGCGAAGAGGTGAGGCGACCCAGGAGGGCCGTGCCCGGGGCCCCACCTTTTTCCTTTTTTCATTGACCGGCTGCCTGGCTCGTCCCACACCAACGCCTGTGGACACAAGAAGCTGCAACTAAAGCTGCCGGTGAACTCAAAGACCAGAGGGAAGTCCGGGGGGGCAGCTTGGGAAGCAGCCCCTTGAGAGCCGGCAGTTGTAAAGTCCGGGGACACCTTCCTAGGTGCCCAGCCGTTTGGCTAGCAATCCGGCACAAGCGCGCAGAGAGAGTCGGAGGCGACGTCAGGTCCGTTCGCCAAGGGTGCCGACGCAAATCGAGTGGTGACGCGGGAGGCGAGAGGCGAGTCCCGGGGTCTTCAGGAATCGGCAAGTATAGTTTCTTTCAAGCACTTAACACTGAGGGAACACACATTGGGGTTGGGGGAAAGCACTGAAGTGGGTTTTGATCTTTGGCCAGAGAGATGGGTAGTGCAGGATCAAAGCAGAAGAAAGAGACCCCTTTGCAATGTGTGTTAGATAACTGGGACAGGTTTGCCTGTTAGCAGTAGAGGAAAGCCCCAAGATCTGAAAAGCTGAACTCAAAAATCTGTGCACAGAGGTTTGGCCCGCCGTCCGGGAGATTGGCTGGCCAAACACAGGGTCCTGGGATTTGAGAAAGTGTAAACAGCTTGAATCTTATTGTTTCGAAATTCATCCAAATGATCAATGGATTTATTCCGCAACATGGGAACGCATGGTTGCTGAGGGTGTTTGGTGGGCAGGGCCCAAAGATCATGAGAAGAAAGGGGTGCTTTGTGAACAGAAAAGGCAGGGAAAGCCTCCGGTGTTACCGGCGGAGCAAGAAGATCTTCCCCCTAAGGGAGAAGACCAAGAGAGAGACAAATTGCCCCAACCGGAGCGGGGGGGAAGCTACTGCGCCTCCGCTCTATGCAAGTTTAGCCGTCCTGCACAAGCTCCAGCCATGTCCCCACCTTTGGGACAGGCTCGGCCGTTCAGATGACGTCAACGGCCGTGACGCAATCTGAGGCGGTCCCGGCTGTTCCTACTGCGCCAATCCCGTCTGTCCCCCGCCTCGCTCCTCCCGGCAAGCCAAGCACTCCTTCCTGTTCCCGTTGCGCCAATTTCAATTCAATGAATTCCCCAATGACTTTTCAATTCGAATTAGGGAGCCTGGCAAATGCGGGTGCAAGCGGGCGTTCCTTCAGCCATGGCAGCGTCCTCCCGCTCCGGCCCCTTTAATTCAGCCACAAGCAGCAGTGACATTCCCTGGTCCCCGTTCAGAAAGGAATCCGTTTTGTGAGAAACCGCCTGCTTATCAGGCCCCTCTCTCCATGAAAGTTAATTATCCCTTACAAGAAGCAAGACAAGTAGAGAAAGGAGCGAGATAGCCAACCCCTAATGTTGACAGGATGATAGTGCGTCCCCAAGACAAAGAGGGAGAAGATTAATGCCCCGAAGCTTCAGGGGGGCTGATTGCAACCCCCAGAGTGCAAAGGAGCAGCTCCTTTGAGTCCGCCAGAGTGATAGAGCGCTCTCGGTTTAAACCGAAGGCACAGTGTGAGACAAGCCGCTTCCCCAATGCGAACCAGAAGCAAGACCAGGGTTCAGGAAGCAAGGCAACCAGAGGAAGAGGAGAGAGGGGTCTTAGAGTGTCCTATAAGGCAGGTTCCACTACTGGACGTACACAACAGGGTCATGCAAGCTTATCAAATAGTCCATCTATCTATCTATCCATCCATGTATGTATGTATGTATGTATGCATGTATCCATCTCTCTATTATGGCAGAAGAGGGTTGGACTGGATGGCCTCTTTATATATCAGATGCTAATTTCCCTTTTTGGTGTATTCTAGATGTCATTTGATGACTTCTCTTTATATATCAGATGCTAATTTCCCTTTTTGGTGTATTCTAGATGTCCTTTGATGACTTCTCTTTATATATCAGATGCTAATTTCCCTTTTTGGTGTATTCTAGATGTCC